>JAODTK010001148.1:0-26053 GCA_026419785.1 Sclerodactyla briareus
ATGTTTGAACGCACCAATGACACCTCGCGCACACGGCCGAACATCCGATCGCGTCATATGTCGCGAACGTTGATGTCTATTTTGCAGAAAATTCCCATGGGAGTTTGATAGAAAATACCGTTGTGTTTAGTTTGCCTCAAATTCAGAAAATATTACAGCAATTTGAATTGATTTAGCGATAGCCTCAGGGTGATGAGGGGACTTTCCCGCGCAGTTTTTTGTTCCTTATCAATTTTTCCCAGTGTTAATGTAAGAGAAATTTTTTTTTTTTTTGAATGGAAAACTTTCGTAATGACAACAACCACGTAACTAACGTTGGTCAATTGGTCCCACAATACTTAAATTACGTCTGATCACGCAGTCCTTACATTGGTCAACATTTATTTTACTGACAATGAGCAACATGGTTTGTTCGTCTAGAAAATTTTTCATTTTTATGAAAAGAACATTTGTTAATAGGTAATTCAATGCTGAAAAACACGATTTTGTGCGGCGGCCGAAATTGACACTTCCTACAAGCACCAGTATTTTAGCCAGTATCCCGTTAATTTTCTGCCAGTACTGGTAATAGTACCTGTGCATTACGGCCGTCGTTACTGGCGAGTACCGGTACTACTGTGAATCCTGGTATGCCGCGCAACCCTGATAGAAATCCACATTGGTCGTTGTAACAGATGTGGGTAGGTCATTTTTATACAAGGTTTTGCAGACCACTATACTCTCCCCCCCCACCCCCCCCCCCCCCTCCACACTTCCAGTCCCATATGCCACTGTAGAAAGGAAGTTGTAAGAAAAAAAATAAAGGTCATCATACTTATGGGTAACATAGTTACCATGCAAATCATCAGGGGTAGCCTAGAAGATTGTGTCTATGCAATATGTTGATAGTGTGTGGTGGCAGGTTTTTATAAGCCCTCCCCCCACTATACCCCCGCCCCGCTGATCTGATCCCTTATTCCCACTAACAAATGGTAACACACAGACACCATCAAATCCACTATTCCCACAGGTTAATCGAAATCAAGCAGAGCCCGATGATATCTCCATTGAGATTGTTGTTGCCAGGTGATCTGATGACAGCGATACAAGCTGGATGATGGTAGAAATTACGTGCTTTGCCAAGAATCACTTGTATTAAATGATGATATAAGCTGGTCAAATGGTGGAATTTACTTGCTGGCCAGAAGAGTTTACTTGGTTGCTTGGATTAAATGGTGATACAAGCTGATGATGTTAAGAAATTACTTGCTTGCCCGAGGAGGTCACTTGTATCAAATGGTGATATACGCATTCAAATGGTCAGAAATTTACCTTTTTGCCAGAGGAGTTTACTTTGTACTGGATTGCAATAGTGATCAACATGCTTAATGGCCGATATTATTTGCTGGCCAGAGGAGTTTCACTTGGTTGCCTGGATTAAATGGAGAACCCAACTGATGACAAGACTACTATTGTCTATCTGTCCCGAAGGCCGGATGAAGATAAACATTGTAGTCACTTTGCCATTTCACCATATTCACTGTTGCTGTTTGCCATACAACTGTTGCTATTGTAACAATAGTGGTTTTTAGGAATTATCCACTGAGGGGGTACCCAATGGTGGGATACCCGGTTCCGGGTGATCCAGCATGAGATCACTGCAAAAGGGTCCGTTTGTGTGTGCGTTTGCGTGTCGTCAGATTTTTGATGGTGTTTTCGCAAATATCTCCATTTTGGGTGCCGAAACAAGTGAACTTTCTGCACACGCTTGAATATCACTATACCATAGTTGCTCTCAAATTAGACGGAACTAATCAGAATTGGGGAATTGAGGAGGCGAAAATTCACATTTTGGGGGCAATTTCTCCTTTTTTTACAATTTTCACTATTTTTCAAGATAATTTCCCTTATTCCAATGGCTGAATCTTTCAAACTTTGTAGCTGTAGAAAGGCACAACAACAAAACGTTTCCCATGCAATCCGCCCAAAATTACCAAAAAGTCAAATTTTAGGGGGAAAAATTGATTTTGTGGCCAATTTCTGAAAATCTGTTCATTTCTTGGTATAATTTAGAGATTGGGAGGACTGAATGAGTCCAAATTTCAGCAGAAGGTACAAAGTTAACAAACAAAGGGTTTCCCCGCCTTAGGCTGTAATAACTAAATTTTCCATGAATGATAATTTTTTTGGGGAAATGGTAGTTTCAGACATATTTTGAATAAATTTTGTTCAGATTTGCAACTCGCGAAACGGTAGCAAGTAGAAACAAATGAATCGTTCCACATTGCCATGAGGATCCGCAACTCCGGAGTTGCCCTCTTGTTACTTGTTGGGAGTGTCTGCTTGGTTTGCCCTGATCAAATGTTGATCACACATTACCATGGGTAAGACGATTAATTTACATATAGAGGAGTTTACTTTACTGGTTGCCTGGGCTAAATGGTGATCCAAGCGTGATAAGTGTGGATGTTCTTGCTGGGAGTGCCCACTAGGTTTGGCCTCAGATAAATTGTGATACAAGCCGTGATTAATAGTCAGATATTACTGCTGGGGAGTTTTACCTTGGTTTAGCCTGGATTTCTAAATAGTGCATTGTTGTCCCCAAGTCCTGATGCCATGCGGGGAAGAAGTCAAGTCACTACTCTCCATTTTAATTTTGGTGTGGTACCGCTGGTGAGTGGCTTGGTGGGAATTTTTTTTTTAAAAGCCGAGCAGTGACTTGCTGCAAGCCACTAACTGAAGTATTGAGTGCATGAATTGTGCAGGTCATTCACTCTATCTATCCTTCTGTCAACAAATGTTAAATGTAATGGACTTGGTCGAGGGCCATTTGGGGCTGTTCAGGATTTGGGCCCAGGGCTCATTTTGGTCCCATAGTGCCCTTATATAAAAACCACGAAATCTTGTAACTCCTACAACACTTTTTGCACAGTGCTGATTTTCGGTCATCAATGAATGGTCTATACCCGTGCTCAGGGTGCCCAAGGATTTAGGATCCAAGGCCGGGGCCCATCTGGGATTAACACAAATGCGTCTCCTTTTAGAAATTTTGATGTACAGTGCGGACTTCCGGTCATAATGTGGACTAACAGCCGTACCTTCGGTGTTCGGGGGAATTTTCATCACAGTTTCCCACTTGGGCCCAAGGCCCAATTTGATGAAATTACACACATGGTGCTTCACATTGCTCCTGCGAGGGGCTGAGGTCGAGCAGATGAGCAAGGACGGCAAGGAAGCAAAAAGTCGATGTATCACATTCACTTCATTTTATGATTTTCCCTTAGCATGTGAATTTGGTCCCTGGTCGGTACTATTTCTATATAGAGCACTGGGGGCTGGCACACACCTGCATTATCACAGTGTATGTTTCAATTGTGTGTTTTTTTATTCGATCTCTCACATCGACAGCATTCTCCCGGTCCGAGGTGTGAGTTACACAACAAGACCATCACATCCTGAGGAGTTCGTCCCAGAGACAAAGGAATATCGGTCCATTCTCGAGGATGAGCCAAATCCTAAGAGCAAGAAAAAAGGAAGACGAGAGAGAGAATGCTAGAAGAAAGGCACCTGTAGGTTTCAATGGCCTTAGAGCCAGAGGAATCTCGACAGTTGTTGAGAGCACTACTTCAGTCATTGTCTCATCGGCCGCAAAGGCCCAATTGGATATTTAGTCAGTTTGCTATTTCACATTTTTGTAGTCGTGGCTGGTTGTTCACAGAACATTTGCCTAGGTAACAATAAGGTGGTTGAGACAAATGCTATCGTTTTTTTTATATGTGTCCATTCAGACAGAAGAAAAGAGGCCGGAGGGAAGCTAGAGAAAGAACTGACTGAACCTGATGGGGTCTTGTTTGTTTCGTTTTGTTGTGTTCTGGGATTAGGACACGTATTGAATCCAATACTGCGGGCGGCGCGTGCTGCCCGCTACCTGCCTCCCCCGCTCCGCCATTCTCAGCGGCTGAGCAAGCCTGAACCTTCCCTTGAGCATAGATACATCATCTACACGCTGTCCGCCACTTCTTTTTCCACCAGGTAATAATAACATTCAAGCCAATATCTAGCTCACATATTACTGTGTGAATAATGCACTTTAGATACATGGGTCTCCTTTCTGCAGTGCGAGGCCATGCTATACCATGTGATTAGCACAATCATGCGTACCTGACGGCTGGTTTACTATTGTATAATTGTGTGAAGTCTTAGGCTATCATATATCGCTTCACGTTCACGTTTAATAAAATCCCACAAAAATGAACCGTTAACCGTAGCACCACCACCCTCACTAATGTGATGATAAATAAAAATAGTATAATCACTGTTTGCCTGACTGCTCTGGACTTTCAATATGACATTCAATATCGGGGAAATTTGTAATCGGTTAGATTCCATGTCAAATTAGAAATGTACATTGTTCCACAAACTGCTGCCCAAAATCGGTGATTTCTCCTAAACACATCGCTTGGGACGTCTCGTCTCATCTCAGGCTGTACATATAGATCGGATGTGAGTTTGTGTTCAGACTGATACACGTCACTAACACTGAACTATGACATTAGGCGGTATAACACAGTTGTAACTTGCATAATAAACTTGGGAGTCTTGTAGTGAATGCCCGGTTGTTGTAACCTGTACCGCATTAGTTCAGGTAGTTATTTTAACTTTCATCTATACCTTGCACGTCTATCAAGTCCTTCTGAAAATCAATCAGATGATAATTCATCTAGGAACAATAAGCGTCTACCTTCCTTGCAAACTGGAATTGATTTGCAGTGATCAGGAACAATCCTAAACCACAGCTTCTGGCACCATAACCGGAAACATGCAATCGCAAAACTGTGCTAGTATTATCACAAATGGTTGGCTCCACCGGATACTGTTACCTATCCAGCTGCCGGGAAGTCTATATATTTGTGATACCACAGTCCAGCAGAGAAAACATTTTTTTCCACAACCTGCTCGTTTATTCCCTGTTCCCAGATGTATGATCATTGTGCTACCCTCTGGAGGTACAATCCTGAGGGAACTGCCCGTGTTGCTGCTGAACTTCCTGATCCCTTTTCCCAGTATTCCCTACTTTACAGATTATTCGGAACAAAGTGCAATGGTTGCTCGGATCGATTCGTCTAGCGGATGGGATAGCGCACCCTCACACCATTTATCACCTCGCTGCTTCACGTGGTGTCGTATGGCCACGCAACTGATAAAGAGACGAGTTTGTTCTGAAGAAAAGCAGACGTTCTGCCAGAGGACTACAAGAAGAAACACGGCGACGCACCCCCAACAAAGGGTAGGTTCAGCTACGCGATCAGGAGATTCCCTGTTCTGTTGCTAAATGATACAGAAGAAATTAAACATTTTTTTGCTGTTTCCAAATAGCGCAGTACTCCAGAGACCGAGTTTGTCATGTTAGTGAAGGCATGACCATAATTTTGGCCCTAAGCTGTGGTTTTGTCAAGTCAGTGACCCTTTGCAAGCAAATCTTCCGGGTTCGAATCCAGGCCTCCCTCGGCCCCGACGTTTTTTACCTAGGTGCTGTCCTTCCAGAGTCGCGATGGGCGCGGACTTGGTCTTCACTTAATGGTTTCCCCTGTGTGCACTGGACTCTCGGAGGTTGTTACGGGATGATTTGCAATGATATTTGCTCGTCTGTCAGCTGTGAGCATCACGTTGAACTTGAATTCTGCTCCTCCAGGTGCAGCAAGAATGTGGTCAGTCCTGGAGTTCACTGATTTCCTTCCTGATAGGTACGTTTAATAGTATGGCGGTCCCGGAGCAGGTTGGGATTGGTAACACCCCTGCCTTGATATTAACTGAGCACTAGTCGAGGAGGAAGGCGAGTTATTGGCCATGCTCATCCACGATCAATACAGCAAATGCTCCTGAGAGTCTTAATTGGCTCCCTGAACCCCTAGAAATCGAATCAAATGTAAGACAGGCCACTGATTAGTGAGAGTAACGTAATATTTCCTACATTCCTACCCACGAAACCGTGGTGCAACCTCTGATGGATTATCATATAGCAACTGCAGTTGTGTAATCACAAAGATATTCCGATATTTTGATAAATCGTTACATGAATAGTGCGATGGCATCATTCTTTTGTCCATAAGGGTAGGTTATTTTTCATTTTATTAAATCATATCACACAGTATCACCAAAAAGTGCAGATAACAGGAAGGGTCTAAGAAGCCGAAGACGATACTCACAACACAACAGCAACGTGCACTCGAAGCTTCCTATGAAGTATCATCGAATCCTTGCCGGAAGGTAGGTGTTTCTTCTCAGCGGTATCCTGCCTATCAATTGGCAATTCTGAATGAAATTTTATGGGGGCAACAATTAAAAAACATAACATCATTCCAAATACAAATATAACCAGGACCAATCTGTAGTAGTGTCATAAACAGTAAAGCCCACTTGTAGGTGTGGTGTTAGGACGCAAATGTCCCTCCCACCTGTCGTGTCTGTTGTCCGTCATTGCCTAGCTGCAAATAACTGAGTACCGGTAGCCTTTGGGTATGTTCTTCATTCGAATTGCTTCATATAACTGCTATATCAGTTCAATATGTTGATGGTCCAGATTGATCCGGCCAGGCTAACAGTAGCAAAGACTTCAACACCCCTGAGTTAACCTCGAGTATGAACCGATGCCCGCCTACAGAGGTGAACTTTTTGAGAACAAAATTCCACGGTATTTCCCTTTGCCACAGTAGGCATCAAGGTGATGGAAGTGGAATGTTCTCTTCTTTCAACGTTGGCATGTTAAGGGAGCTCATTTATTCACTCAGTTGATTGTCAGTTGGTAAACAGTCCGTTTACTGTTTGTTACAGCGTCATGTTGCATGTGAATATGACTCGACTCTCGGTACTTGGTCAATGTCAAACATGTACTTTTGATAACTGTCCAACAATGACCTGTAGATGGTATCGAATAAAAACTTGTTTTCATTTCCTTGGCTCTATCATGGTTAATCCGGTCTTTCTTCCCTAATGTTATGTGAGGGGCGTCAAAATTGTGGTATTTGCCTGTGTAGAGGTATGTGTGTTCTGGCATTTCATTGCTCTCCTCGTGATCTTATCAATTCCTCAAGAGTCAATTGAACTAGAACATGTCGGGCGGGTAACCGCCGACCGGACGTTGTATATGACTGCAGAAATGGTTTGTGGACTCCGTTTAGAGAAAGCACCATTTATATTATGGAAATTTGACTCCTGTGACCCGAAATGAACCTATTGTTAGGGACTAACAACAGTCCACCACCACCAAGTTTCATTTCAAATCCAACCAAAGTTTAGAAAAATTGTGGTAAAAAACCAAATTGACATCCGTGGCCTTGAAATCACTGTCAGGTGTTTTCAGGGCAACTTTTTGTCCCCACCCACAGTTTTGTGTGAATCAGATTAACTCGGTATTTTCATGGTGAACCTACAAAATAGAGGGCAGTACAGAATGCAGCGATACCCAAGCGTTTGAACCCATCCCAAGATTTTAACTAGGGCGGACAAGTGTACCAAGGGAAGATCATTCGATAACAGCCTTGAAGTGTTATTGCTCTCTAAAGACGTAAAGTTTCCAGCAGTAGTGACGGCTGCGGTGGCACCCCCCAAACCCATAATATCCCTGAACTCTTACAGTGTTGCGGGGAGGTAATTATGTCATTGACTTCCAGTGACTTTGAAATACTCTACCTGTGGTTCAGGCCCAACTGTAGTCCCACCACTCCCCAAGTTTTGTTTAAATTTATTCAACAAAGTAGAAATTGCAAAAACAAAACAACACAACACTTTGACCTCTTGGTGACCTTGAAATCGAGGTCATATTATTCGGGACAACTTTTGTTCTCCACCCAACAAGTTTTGTGTGAATCGGACTAAACTTAGCATTTTCGTTTGTGATGAAAACCTGCAAAATAGAGGGCCAGACATTTGCAGGAGTTATTGTGCTAACGCCTGAAGTTTGCCGGCGGCGGAGCCTGGGCCGACGGTTGGCAGGCTGTTACTCAACCAAAACCTAATATCCACGGATCACTTCTTGGTTGCGGGGATGTATTAACAGCAAACATGCAGAACCTCCTAATGTACGTACTGCTCATCAATATAAGTGGCCATAGGGTGTTGTGCAGAATAGGGAAGTGTGTCAGGAATCTGTGAGGAGTCACAGCCCAGCACTAACGAAGCTAACTATGACATGCATTTCACGCAATTAATGTTATCTGCGATATGACTCGAGGTTAACGACTCATGTGAATGGATGAAACCCACATTCGTCTCTTCCAGAGAAGTCGCAATTAATGTTTAATGTGCATTATGAGTTTGACTGTATGGCTTTAGATTTGGCCTGCACACATACATCACCCATTAGGGACTCATGTCTATGTAGTGTGGGGCTGCATGATGGGGTGCACAATTTTGCTATATCCATAATCAAGCCTGAAGAGTTTGTCGCAGTTACTCAGTGGACTCATCGCTGTAGTACGCTGTTCGTCAAGCCAAGCTGACAGGTACCCATAGCATCTTAGAGGGATGGGAAAAAAAAATTCAACAACAGGAGCAAGCATTTGAGTACGGAAGGTCTCTAGGTCCGTATTGTAGCATTTCTGCAGCAAATATGAGCATGAGACAATATATGGACTGATTTGGAATGGTTCAGGCGATAGGGGGGAAAGGGGAAAAACCGTTGGCAACTTTGAATCATAGGAATGAAAATAGTGGACCGACAGCTTTGAGAATTTAACAAGAAAACGTCAAAGATTCTTCCGAGAGGCTATAAAGTTGGAACCTGGTTCTGTTGATGATTTCTCCATTGTAAACAATACGAGACTGAGAAGAAAGTGGGAGGGGTGAAGGAAGAAGGCTCGCTATTGTCAGCATGATACGGAAGAAGCCAACCAAGCGAGTCAATGGGAATTCCCATAAGATGCTCATTCAAAGCTTAACGAGTTTTTAAATGATGTCGTTTTCTCGGTGGAATCAACAATCGAGTTGGACTGCCACGCAAAACATGGTATTTGGAAGACAAGTCTTGCAGAAACGAATGAGGCCTATTGGACTTTCGGCACTTGCTGAAAACTGAACGCCAAAAATCCAGTCAAACTACATCGTGTGGGCAGGCATCTCGGGAAGAGAGGGAAGACAGAATTTCCCCTTCGATTGTAGAATGAAGGCGGACTTTCTACACGACAATTATCGATAATGCACTTGACCATTCATTGAGGCAGGGCATTTCTCAATGTTGGAAGGAGTAGTATCGCTTCCAAAAGGGACAATGACCTGAACACACCAGTAGAAATAGTCAGAGAACAATACACAGTAAGTCTGTGTCTTGGTGGGAGACCCCAGCAGATTCTCCCGATTCTCAACCCCATCGATGAATGTAGGACAGAGCGGAGCACCATCTACGAAAGGTAAGTTGAACATTATATCCAATCCATGCCCTCTTACAATTTATCTATGTTATTTGTCTGAATTCCCCTAAACGTTGTCACTCTCTTAGTGAGACTACGTTCCAATGAGAAATAGCTTATGAGGAGTGTTCCAGGCAAGTTAGCCCTAATGCCGCAAATAGGTTGTCAGGGTAGCTGGCATTTCGAGGAAGTTCTTAGAATGACGATGGCAAAGAGTTTTTTAGCGCATCGGGACTTCTTACATGTCCGCCATGTTACGAATTTCGCAGTCATTTCGGATGAATATACTTCTACGGCCACCTGCCCACAGGATTCATGGAATAATACACATGTCACGTTCTACTTCATACATAGGCCGCCATAGGAATGCGTAGACCGAAAGATCTTTTATCAGTAATTGGTGTGTTGACCTCCACGAGGGACTCAAGCAGGAGGTATGTTACGGTGGTCACAAGTAATTGACCTATTGGCGAGTAGAAGTTGCGGTGCACTGTGGGATAGTTTGATGCTTGCTGGGATACTTCAGGGGGGGGGGTTGGCAGGAGGGGAGGGCAGTTTTGTGTTAACGTTTGTATTGGAAAAAAACCTTGTAAATTTCAATTATCTCTCTTATTCTCTGTGCTTTTCTTTCAAAATTTAGTATGTTGTAATGAAGTTTCTTACATTTTATCGTGACGAATCCGACTAAAATGTGTAAAATCTTCGACCAGAAAATTTTTTTTGATCCGCTGCCAATTCCTATTTAGCTACATGGATTGCCACTTGCTCCCTGAGCTTAGACCACAATGATTGTGAGAGGCTATTTGAGAAAAGGCGGATTACTCTCAGTAATAGGGTCTCTCCAGAGATCTTAGTTGGGCAAATCATTCCAATCAATACCACAGCACTATATTACGACGGTGTAAGCCGACATGCTAGACTTGGTGTTGTTTAGAGTTGAATATCCTTGTAAACACTTATGTAAAGGGGCGGCCGGGTTCCTGATTGAGGTGGGGGCGGGGGCGGGGGGGGGGGCGGGGGGGGGGGGGGGAGGGGAGGGCTGGGGGGGGGGGGGGGGGGGGGGGGGAAGAAGGTGCGGGGGGGGGGTTGCGAAGGGGGGGGGGGTGACCTATCAAGAGGTGGGTAGTGATTCAATTTGGTGATGAAATGAGAGAAATTTTGATGGTTTGAAACGTTTTTGTTTGTGAAGCACATATAAGGGTGCTAGCTTTAATAAGATTGTCCCTATATTTCACTCTTCCAGACCTACGGATATTTTAAAAGATTGCTCCATCAAAACATGCAGAAATATTTTTGGGGTTAGAATATAATAAACATTGTCCATGCCCCCCCCCCTCCCATGGCGGTGGCACTGATTGGTTCATACTTGGAAAATGTGTTGGATTGGCCTGAACATGGTGTCATTATTCGAACGCTGTTGAAGAACTGTAAGGCCATTCCCACTCTTGAGTGCCAGTCTCATATCCTGGTTGTATTACTAATAGCGTGCCAAATTCAGGCAAACAAGCGGTAGATAGAACCGAAATCGATACCGTACATTGCCACAAGTGTATGCAATGCAAAATTAGTTTTGTGTTACACTGCGAGGACAAGATTCAATGTTAAACGAAAAGAGCGGAGACTTTTCTGAACTGTAGGGGAAGGGGTGAACAAAATTTTACAGAAAGTTACTGTGTGAAAAATAAAAGTCCATATGCCGTCTATCAATGGGGAGGTAGGCGGCAGGTTTTGTAGTGCCGTACCTGATTGTCGCGGGGTAGTAATAGATGTAAAGCGCTTCGAGCCAATCTCAACCTGGAAAGGCGCATATAAGAACGATATATTATTATGATTATGAGCGGAGGAAAAACGTGCACCGCATTTAGAATCTCGCACACCAAACAATTATTTCCATTATGCAGCTTGACTCCAACAAGCGTCACCCTTGTCCCCCCCTTCAAGAGAAATGGCCCAGCGCCCCTGATGTATTCAAAGAGGACCATCTGGAGCAGTTGCAAGCCTCAAAGGTTTCGACACGCAGTTATTTAGGTGGAACGGATAAGGTCCGACTCAGAATTAGTCTATTGAAATCAATATAGGTTTCATGTTTTTCATTCAGTGGAAGTTCCTTTCCGCTCTGGAAAGGTCCATTAGAAAGGAATTTCCTCACACCCTGAAACAATTTTATTCCTACATGTAGGCAGGGGGAGAGGCTATCATTCCAACATCTAACTCTTTACTTTGTTTTTGTCAAGCGTAACCGCTTTAAAAAAACCCGAAGTTGTATCAGGAATGTCATAGGCTCACTTTTTCATTCATTCATTGCCTCATCTCCAGGAACTACAACCTCAAGACGAAAGAAGACTGAGCTGGCAAATCGTAATTTTAGCAAGACAATTGAGAAGTCCCGGGTACATGTAGTACCAACGCATCAGAGAATGGGTGGGCCACCTGGATCCTGATGGTATTGGGGACATGACTGGAGCCCGCCATTCCATTAACGAGCCTTTCTAACGATACTGCCATAACAATTCAACGGTTTTTCCTTGAATCCTCAATTCTGAGGGGAGCCTGTGGCTCATTTCCCCCCCAATATCTAGAACTGTTTGTCATGACACCGAAATTGAGCGACAACGACGGGACCCTCATTTCCTTCCACACAGCACTTCACTTTCACGCACGGTTGAGCATTTTCCTAAAATCATGTACCACTGAAGCTGAGGCTCGTCTACTCCGCCTGGTTCCATTGAAGAGACTCAAGCGAGGATAACGAGCCTGCTAATGAGGCTTACCTGCGTGGAGATTATACTAAACCTCGTATATAGAGGTGGTGGAACAAGCTTCACACGTTATGTCACAGACACTACCGAAATTGAGGGAACACGTGACTGCCAGTCTGTACTGTGAAGTGCGAGTGACCGTGACTCGAAGGTATTCATTTATACACTCTATGGACACCCTGTAACCTGCCACAATGGTCTTTGTGGACCCTCGTTAGATAAAGCCCATTATATCTGTCCATTGCCTCCCGGTAACTTGAGAAGAGCTCTTCGTTGTTCACGACTGTCGTCTAATTCTCCAAGTGTGTTCAACTACAACAAGTTATAAGTTCAGAAAAGCAAAATTTGACTCCGGGCACCTTTGAGTTACGGTCATGTTTCCTTCTCTCTTGAACCAATTATTTTGTCCCCCCCACCATTCCGTGTAAATCGGACCAAACTCCGTTTTTTTTTTTCGTGTAAAACCTGCAAATGAAAACCTGCAAAACATGCAAATGCCCACTTCTGAATTTGTCGATATTTTAGTAGGGCGAACATGTGTCCCATGTTTCAAATCAATGGGGACCCCCAAAACAAACACGTTCGAGTTACTGTGCTAACGCAATCCCTGTACACAAATGGTGGCACGAAATTGGGGCCTGAGGTCTGTAGCCGCTGCCTTCTTTGCCATCTGGATATTGTATGTAATGAAAAGTAGTTTTGGTTAGTGGTGCCAAGCATTACTGCATGTTGTTTTCCCCTGGTGTTTCTGGTCAGTGGGATGCTCCGTTACTACATAGCTTCTGCTTACTTCGACACCACTGTTTTGATTGATATTCATTAGTAGCAGGAATTAGAGTAAGTTGGAGGTAATTTCATTTTGATCCCACGTTCCAATTTTTGTCAGACTTTTTGGTGACTTTAATAACAGTACTAAAAGTCACTATGGACCGATTGCAACATAGACATGTCCAGTTTCTGGAATGTTTCTGGTAGACTGAGGACAGCGCAAGCCATGAAATTCATCGCCTGTTTTTTAACAACGAAAGACAAACTTCAAATGGCAAATTCTCCGGGGTTTATGTCGCGTGCTGGCGTGAAGCAACGTATAGTTCCCTGGGTTTTGTCGTCAACCGCGTATTAATTGAGTTAATTCAATAGCTTCACGTAAGATCAAGAAACAACACCGTTGTCAGTTTGTTAGAGAATTCTTACTGTGGTGTGTCGTTCTGAAGTCTGTTTGCAACCGTGGTTACCAAATAATGCAATTTCGGAATTCTTCACGTGGCCACTCCTAGCTCGCTCATGATTTTCGCATCTCACTAAGGCAACATATTGTAGATGATGTAAATCCAGGCATGTTTTGGTATAACACGCCGAAAAAATCTTATGAGAGCCTACTGACATGGAGCTCAAACATCTTGGCCTACAATTATGCAGTTTCACAACCTTATTTTTGCATTTTGGGTGGGTTGTGAAGACCATTTATTCTCGTGCATATCAATAGTGTGTGCACTTACCTATTCCTCAGCTTGAAACATGCATGTACACTAACTTACTGTGTGTTTCGAGTGAAAACAAAATATTCCTGTCATTTTGGACTCGAATCTGTAAATAGTCTTCATTCAGGAACCATTCCAAACAATAAATGTTTCATCATTTGTCCTTTTAACGTTTAGTCCAATAAATGGAAACACAATGTGCTGCGTATTGTGTCCGTTGTCGTGACAATCCATAAGCCAGTTCGGTGTTTACAGTTAGTGAGATGATAATGATATGTGTCAAGGTCAAGGGGAATGACGCCAGTTCGACTTTGGACGTACAGTGTGCAGAATGAATCTTTCGAATCTTCCCTGCCAAAAATTATGAATCCTGTCATCACAAAACTTTATAAACGGATTTCCTTTCCCCCTCCTTATCAACATCACATCAAAAACATCATATGAGTTGGTTGCGTTTCCAAATAGTGGTGACAGATTAAAATAAGCCGAACGATCTAGCTATGGGCGGAATCTGACCGAATCTCGTCTAATTCCCGCGACTGTTCTGTGGTGAGCACGCCACTTAGAACGCACGACTGCCTATATTACATCCGCTTACATGATGAAAGCCAGTTGTCCAATCCTCTACCACCCTCCCTTCTTATTTTTTTTCATGGGCGCACATAGGCTCTCCTGTAGCGGCGTGGCGAATTCCTTCACATATTCAGGATGCAGTGCCGGATGGGATACAGGCTCTGCCTGCGCACTGATTGAGAACCTGGAATTGCCTGGCACGAAGTTACACAGCCTCAACTTTTGGCCAGAAAGCACCACTGTAACTCCGACTACCAACCCCACCCCTCCCAGTTGAGGGGACCTCATCAGTTTGATGTGGCATCTGACTCCGCAAGGGGGTAAGCGGGGAGGTGGACGTTAACTGATGTCAATCTGTGGACTACTAACAGGCCAACAAACCCACTGTGGGGCCCCATCGTTGGGTGTTGCCAAAGACGCATTCCAGTCTCGTGGCTGAGGGCACGGGTTCCCCAAGGTAACGGTGCTGGATGCTATGATTCGTTAACTAACTCCCAGCAGACGGAACATTGTGAGAAGACCATTGACTGAGTCCACGTCGTCGTCACTGAGGGAACAAAAGCTATAAAAAGAACGTGTGTAACAAGAGACCCCACCCCCACACGGGTCCAGACACGTTCCAGTATGTTCGACGACATACCACAGGATGTTTCTCCACGGGAAGCGGCGCCCGTTTATGAGCACTCTCCTGAGGAACAGACTCCTCTCGCGACGACAACGACCCGGAACTCTGCATCTCCTAGTGGGACTAAGCGAGATGACTATCTTGACCACTGAACCTCTGATGATTCCTATTTCAGGTCATCAACTCCATAACACTGTGGATGTGACATCCAGGAACTGGCCAAAGAGTTCAGGGACTTTAAAGAAATTGTCGTGGCACAGCTGAGAATGATTACACGGTATGGGCCTAACCAAAGCTAAGACATCCGTCCAACCTGCAGAAATGAAGTCCTGAAGTTGTGGGTCCTGCCGGTCAGCAAGTATACAGAGTCGCCTAGACTCCTACATGGATTGATTGCTGCCATACGTTTTCAGACCCACGACCGTAGCGAAAGGCTAGCAGATTTAACATATTCAGTTCGGAGAAGCGGTGCAGTGGGATGTAGCTGGGGTGGAGGGGATGAAAAAGTTGATCCCAGCTCGAAGGTGTTGGCCATTAAAGAGAGCACTGTTGTCACTGTTTGTCCTAGCAGGCACCCAGAGAAATGTGGCGTTCCGCAGTGAAAGCTATTGACTCTGCCAGTAGATACTGTGACTGCGGGTTCAAGGAGAAAGAAATAATGTATCCCCGGGGTGGTGAACGTGATCTGAATTAGATTTGGGCCCAACATTCACTAATTAAATAGAGTAATTACCCCTATTTATGTATTTCCTTGTTCCAAGCTTGTTATAAAGATTGGATGGACCGTAGGTTTCTATGGTGATTCGGTTTGGCACAAAGGTGCAAGATAAGGTAGACGAACTGATTGGATTTCCAGCTTAAAATATATTAACTATCAAGTTGTCTAATTTTATGCATAATTTCATGCAATATTTCAAGGCTCTTTAGATTTGCAACGAATTTGGTGAATATGGTCGACCTCGTCCCAAAATTCTTAACATAGACTGGAGGTCATGTGCAGTGATGAACTATTTTGACATAGTTTTATAATCAATTTTCGAAGTCTACTTTAGAGTCAGGAGGCCAAATTTTAAACAGTGACTAGTGTCACTGTAAGTTTATTCAAGTTGTTCAGTTTTGTTGAATTCCCATGAAAGGTATTAGGTGCGGTCCACCATTGGTCCTGAGATTTTAAAAATAGAAAATAGGTCAATGGAAGTTAGTCTTGGATTGAGGTCTACATGTTGCCTTGTTGGGATATTGTACTTTACTTTGAGGACATTGAGGAATCTTATACATACATGGGGGAACGATGCAAGGTAGCCCATCGGCCCGACACGTAAAATGCTACATTTTCGCACCACGTACAAGAGCAACTAACAATGTATGCATAGATTATCCCTTGATATTTTGGGAACATTGTGTAGGTTTTTATAATTCAGATCCCACCTATATTTTGTTTGGTTCGATATTTTTCAAAAGGTACATGTTTTTGCCTTGATTGGGTACTTAAGGATACTCCTGTGGTTCCCCCCGTGATGTCCACAAGCAACATCTTGATAGCTTGATTGTGCCTTATCGGTACACTCGAACTTGGCTGAATTTGGTGTGGAGTTCCGGCTGTCATAATGTATATACAACGTCATATAACAATATTATATATTATATTATATAATATAAAACATTAACTTTTTGACAATCGTGTACCAAACAACTATGGATTGGATCCGAAGTGAACTCTTTTTTCTTTCTGTTATCGAGGCGGCAAATGTGCAGCATTTATTGGTGTAGGGCCATGGATGACCTTCGCCCCTTCCTCCTGTGTGGTTCATAGATTCTCAATTTCTCAAAGTTAAATGAAAACTCAACAGGCACATGCTAGCCCCTCCAAATTTTGGGAGTGGGCTTTGATATGTCCCTCTTTTCACCTGCCTTAGTTTAAACAAATCGTTACATGCATCAACTTGTATTTCATATTGACCCCTCTCATTGTTTGAATCAATGATTTGTTGTAGGAATACCTGATCTTGATTTCCTACAGTCCACTACTATTCTCAAACTGCATGAGGATCAATGGCTCCATTCGATTTTTATGTTGGTGTGGTAACTAATTAACAAATAATATGACGAGATGAATCACATCATTTATTGTCTAATTTCATCAGACTCACTCTATCTGCAGCCCCTGATGCCATATTCTCAAGTACTGGTATCTAAATAAAATGTTTGAAAATCAGCTATTACAATCTATTTAAGATATTCAACTTACACCATATTGGCCCTGCAAGCACCCCACCCCAAGGCCATTGAACATCTGGCAATAACACAAAAGTCCGGACTGGCCACCCATCTCGCCCTTCTCAATTTGCCAGATGTTTCGTCTACCATTGAGCATCTTGGCTTAGAATTCGTCAGAATTTCACCCTTTCATATTTAGTCTTACGACTCCCATCATCGTTTTATCATTTTGGATCAACCTGTCTACAGTTGATTTTCACGTATTCGAAACGATTTTTCTTACGGATTATTGCGTTTTTGAAGGAACTTATTCTCTCTCTCGATCTCGATTTGCGTAATCCTTTGTTTAGCCTAAGCTGCAACCTACCCACAGTATTCGCGTACACGTTCCCTACTGACGTAACGTCCACGTGCGTGTTTAACGTCGACCCGTATTGTGTTACGTGGAGCCGGGCTGGGACTTGTTTGTTCCGGGTGCTTGCCTGCCCGCCCTCTCCTCCCTCCTTCCCCCTGAGTTCCCCTTCCTCCTTCCCTTCCCCTCCCCCGTCCCTGGGTTGGGGTGTCCGCGCCAGCGCTATGGATTCTAGTTACGTAATCGAGTGAGAGAGGGGGAACGGGAACTCGGAGTAATTACCTTCGTCCTGTATGTATTATGGTTTTTCATGCATGAATGTTTCGGCTCGTTGCCATGCGTTCGAGCCGTATTACTGTAAGGTTTTAAACTGCCCATATTTTCCAATGTTTTGTGGATGGGCCTCCTTGCATGATTATCGGCTCGTGTGCTTCGGGTGTGAGCTGTACTCTGGGTCGCAATGTTTTTAATGTGTTTCCATGTTCCATGTTGATATTATAAATTGGCTTTATGCCCGTGGGTGAGGGTTCGTGGTAATAGAGACCCCCTCCTCAGCGCCCCTTCCCAGTAGGGAGAAGTGGGCCGTTTCCATCCCGATCCTCAATGTTGATGATACTTAGGCATACCTTAACCACACTCCCAGTTAGGAGAATGGGATGCTCACACTTTTGAACGCCGATATTTCAATGTGTTCACTTATGTTATGCTACTTTACCATGTATTACTCTATTTCCTGAGCGGGGTTCATGAACGTAGAGATCCTCTCTCACGCCCTTCTCCTATTGAGAAGGGTACGCTTGTACCTTGGTTCTCCGTTGTGTCTAGTATGCTACGTTGCCTTGTATTGTTTTTTATGTCCCGTTAACTATGTTCATGGACTTAAAGACTTCCTCAGCGGCCATTCTCTCAGGTATGGACGAAATGTGCCTTTGTAGGCTTCATCAGTTGTCCCCGCCGCTGCTGGCCAGACTCGAGAGTAGCGGGTATGTCATTGGGCGCCGAGGCCCGTAAGCCCCGGTGGGACATCACGGCGTCGGAAGTAAAGAAGGCAGGGGATCCGTCGCCAGAGAGGGGATGTCCAGCGTTCTTCGTCCTTCGAGAAGACGCCTGGAAGTAAGAAGGGAAAAAGGTCGTACCAAGAAGGCTTCGAGCTCGGCCCCTTCGGGGGCACGGGTGTGTTAGCCCGGTGGAGCCGGCTTCCCCCGGGCATGGAGCTCTTGATCATCCCGGTTCTAGGACCTTGGGCCGGGTGACCTTACAACCCGCGATTCTGCGTCGGCTGTCTCGTCACACCAACTTTGTCGGTGCCGGTTCGGCTCGGGTGCCGTAACGCCCCCCCGTCCGCCGGAGCCCCTCAAGGCGCGGAGGGCGCCCACCCAACCGGGCCGGCCGGGGTGTAATCCTCGGTTGTATGCGGTTACCCGCATCGTCCCTGCCGGGGCCCTCCCGGCGGCGGAGGCGCCGACCCAACCGGGGTCCGCCGGGGGTGGCCTGGTTGGACTGCGGTTACCCGACCGTCACGGCCGGGGCCCCTCCCGGCTCGGAGGGAGCCGACCCACCCGAGTCCTGCCGTGTGAGCCCTTCTGCTGGACTGCGGTAACCCGCCCGTCACTGCAAGAGCCCCTCCCCGGCGCGGAGGGAGCCGACGCACCCGGGTCCGGCGGGGTGACCTCGGTTGGACTGCGGTAACCGCCCTCCATGGTCGGGGCCGTGCCGTGCACCAATCGGGCCGGGGCCCTGGACCAGACCGGAACGCCGGTCTGTCCGCTGGATACTGACACGACAGCCGGCCGCCGCGGGCGGCGTTCAGACCCATTGCCGGCCCGGCAGCCACTTTCCATGGGGTTGCGGTACTTGCCTGCCACACACGGTAACCCAGTCAGGTAAGCACGGTCCATCCGGGATCGCCGTCAGCCCTCTTCTCAAGTCGACCATAGCGAGTTGGAAGCGGCCCACGACCTAGAGTTCCCTACACCGGTAGGGACAGGACCTTTCCTTTTCTCCCTCTGCTTCCTCGCACCGTTCACGTCCCTCAGACAGGCGAAGGAGCCGCGGTCTCACCGGGGCAAACACAGTAGACGCAAGGGCGATAAGGGTCGTCGTCGGTATATCCTCCTCCGTCTCATCTGATAGCGATTCAATCTCCCCGCGGGAAAAGGTCGCAGCAAGTCGCTGGATACGGACCAGAGCCGGCCGCCGACTCAGCGGCCCGGCGCGGTGCCGTGACACCCGTCCAGCCGGAAGGCGCTCTCCCGGCGCGGAGGGTGCCGATCGGCCTTTTCCGGCGCTTTTGCCAGTCGCTCTTCTCCCATCCGACCGGTGGCCACTCTCAGCGCGGATGGAGCCGAACGAACCGTTTCCGGTGCCGGATGCCGTCAACACCCCAGAAGGCCTCCCCCGACGCGGTGGGGGGGTCCTTGCGACCCGTCCTGCCGTCGCGGGCCGTCCCACTGGCGGGGATACCCATGCTGCTCATGCTGCGGACTCGATTTTAGTCAACCCACGCGGTTGGGGTATCGACAAGGCCCGTCCAAATCACCTTCACATGGGGAGCTTAAGGGACCCCCTGGATCGGTGTGAACTTTCAGAACTTCCCAAACCAGAGCAGCAGGGCCACTCCTTGGCCCACTCTCATCCTTACATTCAGCTTTTCTCCAGGGGAGATCCAGATGCAGCAGGGCCGTTGCCGTCGCAGGTCCCATTCTTACTCTTCGTTTCTCTCGCGCGTCGTAGGCGGCCCCCGGTGAGACTCGGTATGGAGAAACACTCCGAGGGGGAAATCCGTTACACGCCATCCGTCGATTACGGTTTCAGGAGCCGCTGGGAGCAGCACCTTCTCCGGCCCCTGTAGTAGAAGAGCAGCCCACCGCTCCCCACAGAAGTTTGGGGTTCGGGTTGGAGCCGGCGGCTCCGCCAGGTTACGACCTTCCCTAAGTATACTCCAGTACCCGGCGCCGTCACCGCGGAGATATCTGCTGTCTGCGCATACCCCACATTGACTGAAGAGGCGTCATGGCAGCTCGTTATGAGCCGACCGCAACTTTTCGCCCCTCCATTTTTCATTCGACCGAAAGTCCTGCAGAATGGTTACCTGTGGTGAGAGCCAGCAACACGTCGATCTGAAAACCCTACGTCCTTCAAGACGCTAACTCTCCTGGCTGCCGCCTCAGTGACAGTTTTTCCACGTTGACTATGTATGATGCCGCCTGGGCCCTCGCGTCTTCTACATCGCCGACCAGCGGAATCGCCCCTGGGAGCCTCTGCGCCGGACTACGGGACAAAACGACAGTCATCCAGGCTCAGGCGGCGGGATTGACCGAGCAACGAGAAGAAGTCAAGCTCTACAACGTAGTCCTAACGCCGAACGCGCTTCCCTACACGGACCAGGTCTCCAGCTCAGCCCAAGTGGCGAAGACATCCTCTTCACAGCCCCGTACCGGCACGCCTCGCACTCCCAACCTGCTCACTACCTACGGACAAAACCGGAGCCCGCCGGGCTCTCCCAGCCGGGCCCACGACCGACTTGGCCGTGCCGGCCCCCCTGTCTGTTGTGGGCTCCCCCCACCTTTGGCCTGGCTCACTAAAGCCACTAAAGCCGAAGGCCGGCTCCCCGGAGTCGGAGATCGGCTCTCCGGAGCCGTGAACCGTCTTTCCTGGCCTTTCCGAAACCATGGGTCGGCTCCCCTATCCATGATTGGCCATACTCTTCAGTACCTAGACTCCCGCGTCCGCTATCCAACCACGGCCGCCGACCACCTTCTTCCGGCTTGAGCTGTGGGTCGGCTGTTCCGGGCCGGCCATCCGAGACCCGTGGACCGACTTCCTGGCATTCTATCTACATAGGATGCGCCTGAGCCGGTATCGCCATCCCGGCTCTCCATAGCTGCGGGCCGACTCTTCCCCTCTCCTGTGGCGAGGCAAGATCGGCTGCTCCAGAGCCGCTTCCTGCCCTCCTGGACCCGGCTCTACCGAGCCGAGAGCGTCTATCCCGCTCTCCTAATCCGGCCTTGTCCGCGCTGGTCGTTTTTCCCGGCTCCTCCGGAGCCGTGGCTGACTCTTCTGGACCTCCTAGTCGGCTCTCCCTCTCCGGGACATCGGCTCTCCCGACCGGGGAGTGGCTTCTCCCGGCTCTCCCGGAGTTGTGGGCCCACTCTTCCGGACCTCCTGTAATCGCTCTCCGATACGCCTCATGACCCGAGGGTCCTGCTCTCCCGGCTCTCTGGAGCCGTGGGCTCACTCTCCGGACTCCTAATCGGCTTTTCCTTCCGGGCGCTCTGCCGAGCCGAGGGAGTCGGCTCTCCCGGCTCTTCCGGATCCTAGGCCGACTCTTCACGACCTCGTTATCGGCTCTCCGAGACGGCTCTCACGAGCCGAGGGAGGTCGCTCCTCCCGGCTCTCCGGAGCGTGGGCCCGACTCTTCCGGCAACCTCCTAATCGGCTCTTCGAGACGGCTCTCCCGAACCGAGGGAGTCGTCTCTCCGGGTTCGCCGGAGCCGTGGGCCAACGCTTCCGGACCTCCTTATCCCCCCCCGTCCCCCCTTCCCTCCGAGACGGCCTCTCATCTCACGAGCGAGGAGTCGCTCTCCCCGGCCGTTGGCCGACTCTCTTCCGAACCTTCTTGCTCTCCGAGACGGATCTCACGAGCCGAGGGAGCCGGCACTCCCGGCTCTCCGGCGCGTGGGCCTACTCTTTCCGCCCTCCGGATCGACTCTTTCTTCCCCGCCGTGGCCGACCGCTTCCAGACCTCCTTATCGTCCTCTCTCTCCGAAGCTGCGGGCTGAAGCTGCGAAACCCTGATCGACGCCCCAGAGCCGTGGGTCGAATCCCTCCGGGACTATCAGATCTCCCGCCGTGAATAGGCTTTCCAGCCTTCCAGGGCTATTCTTTCGGAGTTGAATCGCCCTGGCCCGACTCTTGCCGGTCTTTTTTCTCCGAAGCCACCCGGCGCTACTGAGTCACGCGGGTCGGGTTTTCCAGCTATCCTAGCCGCGGACTGGCTCTCCCGCCAATTCGCCGGATCGTGGGCGTACCGTACCCCAGAGCCGGCGTAACATAGTCAGCTAGCTCCCCCCAGCCGTTAAACGCCTCGGATTGGATCGGCTCTCCGGAGCCCTCGGACGGCCCTCCACAGAAGCCCGTTGAACCGACTCT
Organism: Sclerodactyla briareus; assembly: GCA_026419785.1. Classification (NCBI taxonomy): domain Eukaryota; kingdom Metazoa; phylum Echinodermata; class Holothuroidea; order Dendrochirotida; family Sclerodactylidae; genus Sclerodactyla; species Sclerodactyla briareus. Next base: position 22,542 of record JAODTK010001148.1, read on the forward strand.
CCCTTTCGGCTCTCCGGAGCCGCGGTCCCTCTCTTCCGGCCATCCGAGCCTGATCCGTCTCTGCGATGCTGAGGGTCGGCTCCCGTTTCTCCAGAACCGTCAACGGCTCTCCGAACCGGTACGGCTCTCAGAACAAGGGAACCTATCCAGGGCCGTGTTGCTGGTCGCGGCAGCGTTGGCACGTTGCCGGGGCTGTCCGCACGCTCGCAACGAGGCCGGGGTATGGGCCTACCCTCCACGCACGGATGGAACTCCTGACGTAGTCTTCACGATAACTGTCCGTCGCCACTCGTCTACCACCATTTCCCACTGTCCACCGTATGGCACGGCCCACCGCACAGTGGGCCCTGTGCTCGTCTGGCAGGGTCCATATGGGGTAAGTGTTGATATCTGAAATGCTTCAACAAAACTTCACTGGTTTGTGCATCTGTGAGTATGAATACTTACCCATATTGGACACTCCCCCGCCCAACCTTCCCACTTTCCTCTTCGGGCCATCACGGGGCGTCTCCTCTGTCCGATTTGCGGCCTTCGCCCCCAATTCTAGCACGCCTTCCGCTCGGAAAAGAGAAGGGCGATTGGGTGGCCAACCGGACTTTTTGTGTTATTGGCCAGATGTTCAATGCCGCGGGGGTGGGGTGCAGGGTCCACTATGGGCTAGTCTTCATACTTCACAGATTCATCACAAACCAGTGAAGTTTGTTGAGTTTGTGTAAATCTTCCTTCTATGCATTCATATTCTCCCTTTAATGTAGAAAAATATATATGGCCGCCACCCGAAATGCTTTCCTTTTTTCCTATTCATTCTTCATTACTTCAGTACAGCGTACCTATCCTAGGAACTGTCATAACCATCCAGTCACTTCTGAAACTGCATGCAGTGGCAACGTTTGCATGCATAGGGTGGTACTGTACATTGTCATGTTGGAAATTCTGATATCTTTTGTCATCAAATGTATTGAAGGTCGTGCTTGTAGACTCAAAATGCCCCCACTGCGCATTTACTCAGGCTCGATGCGGGTCCTATCAGAACTTAAAGGGGAAGTTCCACAAGCCAAAAATATTTGAATGTCATATTATTGTTATGAAAGCATGCCAATCAGACTTTGTTCTATGTTCTAATCATGTCGGTTATAAGTTACCAGAGTTAGAAACTTGCAAAATAAACAAAAAATTACTTGGACCTCTGTGACTTGAAATCACGTCGTGTTATTCCAGGAACAACTTTTGTCCCCACCTACCAAGTTTTGTGTGAATCGGGCTTACTCAGTACTTTTTTCGTGTAAAACCTGCATATAGGAGCAGCTTACATGTAGTGAGGCTCATTTTTCGTATGATCCCAGATTTCACGAGGCAAGACTTGTTGGTGCCAGTTTCAGATCAATGGCTGAACGTTAAAGAGATATCGCGCTAACAGATAGTTTCCGGCGAGACAGCAGCATCTGTCACCCCAAACCATATTATCCCCGACACTTCCAGTGTTGGCAGGGATATATTACAGCATAGAGCTGACTGGTTCACACTACAACAGCGTCGATTTGAGAAAGAGCTTATCTTGAGGAGATTAATGTCTTAGACCCCGTCTCATTGAACCCCCGTCTCATTGGTCCCAACCGTCTCAGGTGGTCCCCCGGCTCATTGGTCTCCCCCATCTCATAAATTAGACCCCCCGTCTCTTTGTCCCCCGTCTCATTAGACCCCAGTCCATTGGTCCCCCCGTCTCATTAGACCCCTTTCTCTGGCCCCCTCTCATTGGTCCCCTGTCTCTCAGCCGACCGACCCGGTCTATTGGTCCTGTCTCTCATGGTCCCCCTCCATGTCATTAGATCCCCGTCTAATTGGTCCCTTCAGTTTAGTCTGGTGACAAGATCAACTCGACACGGCACAAAATCCCGCATTTGGAGTTCTAGATATTAATAATGTTAGTACATTTCGGCGGTCAGTCTATTATAGGCATATGAGGCTGGAGGAGGGCACCCCTCCCCGTCCTAGTTCGGCAAGCAGTTGATCTATTTCATTGCTTGTTCTCGAGGACCAATGAGACGGAATATAATGAATGGGGGGCGGGAACAATGAGATGGAAATAATTGAACGGGGGGACCAATGAGACGGGGGGGACCAAGAGACGGGAATATAATGAACGGGGGGCTAATGAGACGGGGGACCCATGGAGACGGAATCACGGAATAGTGAACGGGGGGCCCAATGAGACGAGGGACAATGAGACAAGAATAATGGACGGGGGACCAATGAGACGGGGAAACAATGAGATGTTTTGCTAATTAGGGGCCAATGAGACGGGGGACTAATGAGACAGGGGAATATAGAGCAGGCCCCATCTTGAGCTACTGACATTTTTTAAGATCATGGTCATGTAGAGTCAATGGGATCAACGAACAAACTCAAAGTAGGTAAAAGTGGGAGGAAGGTTATGAGACCTAGAATCGGTGTAGGCGGGTAAACTGCCCAGTGTATATATCACCGCTTTGAGCAATATTGGTATCTAGACACCCAATGAAGACATCTATTTTGGTCAGACTAAGATCATGTGGTTAGGACTCACAAAACAGTTAACATTCCACCAAGTTTTGTTCAACCGACGAAGGTAGAAAGGTAACTTTGATAATTCAACGTCAGGTTATTCAGGACCTATTTGTATCCACCCACCAAGTTTTGTGTGAAGGGACTAACTCGTAATTTTCGCACAAAATTTGGACCTCCGGTGGACCTTGAGGAAATTAACGTCTGTTTTCGGGACCAACTGTTGTCACCACACCAAGTTCGGTAAATAGGTAAACTCGTATTTTCGGGTGAAAACTCTACAAAAATAGAGGGCAGCAGACATGCAGTTGATGCCCACTTCGAAATCTTATGCTATTCCAATGGGGCGGACATGTGTACCAAGTTTCAAATCAATCAGATAAAGTGTTAAAGAGTGATTGCGCTAACAGCTAGAGTTTCCAGCGGTGGCAGAGACAGCGGCGGCTACACCGCCAAAACCATAAATACCCCCGGACACTTCCAGTGTCGCGGGGATAGGATGGCCAAGTGTACTGTATGCGGCCTACTGAATTGACTTACAAATGAAGGTAAGGCCTACAGAATAGGGCTGACTGAGTCACAAGATAACATTGAATAGAAAGAGCTTCCAAGCTGGAGATCCTTTTAATGATCGTGTTAACGGTTGAGTCAATAGGCCGAACCAATCAAATATAGTTCAAGTTCATTTCTAACTATCCCCCAAAACAATTTAAAAAAACATGCGTAAACAATATACAATATAAAAATCAAGAAAATGTTAGTATCGTCCTAATAAAGTACATTGAGGGAAGTGAGAGAACCAGAAATAGGTGGAACATTTCTAGGCTGGCACCTTCGTAAATAGAGCATATTGATACACTTTAGCAAGTACTACACAAGCAACCACAATGCAGAGTGGCCACACATACCTTCAGGCAAAACACATCACAACCTATATCTTTCTTAAAACTTACGAGGGGGTAGGTGTGATG
>JAODTK010001149.1:0-25262 GCA_026419785.1 Sclerodactyla briareus
CAGTTGCTTGACATATTACACTCATCTTTCTCCAAATGGCTTCATTTTTATCATGCCTAACAGGGAGCAGAGTTCCTACCGTAATGGAAAACCTGGAAAGATCTGGAATTCCGTGGAAATCCAGGCCCGGATAAGTTTTGAAATTCAGTAGAAGTTTTGAGTCGAGAAAGTAATGGGAATTTCATAATGGTGTTGTCACTTACTCGCATCTGTTTGATGTTGTTGCTTTTGCCTCTTTTTTTTGGTGTTCAGTCATTGAGAATTCCTTGGCAGATGTCTAGAGAAGGTCATGGAAAATTCTTTATTGATCATGAAAAAAGTCATGAAAAAGTCTTGGGAAAGTCATGGAAATTGATTGCCCAGAATCTGGCAGGCACCCTGAGGGAGTTTCAACTGGGGTAAAAACTCTCCCCAACTTCATGCCTGGCTTACATCCTCACCACTCAACTTTTGAACAATTTGGGCGGTCCTATATCATGTCATTAAACCCTCCTATAGGCCTGTTAGCAGGTAAATACTTACCTTATTAACATATCAAGATATGTCGGAGTCGGAACCAGTTGTCTAAGGATTGAATCTGGAAGGAATTCCTCTGTAAGGATTTCATTGTGAGAGGAGCTTTCAATCAAGGACGAATCCCCATTAGCATCATGGGTTGATTTTGGGCTGAGATGCCCTCACAAAAAACAATGGAACTGGGTGGGAATTTTTCCCTACAAATATTTGTGTGAATATTGTCCCCACCCCCAAAAAAAAGAAGAAAAAACCCATCAGAATTGGGCTATCACGGTGAAACATGTGTCAAGATCACCAGAGAACAGTCAAAATAATGCCCAGTAGAAAATGTTGAGAGGAATCTTTCTTCTTTCTCCAAGCTCTAAACCCAAACTGCTTTTCTTGCTTGATATGAAATTAAACAATGCTATCCCACCTTGCACGATATTTATCTTAAATTGGAAAGGATTGCGATTTTTGATTTTTTGTTGGGGAAAAAATTCTGGTTAGTGCGAACTGCTAATTAATGCAGTCTACTAACTCGTCTTACTACCCGAGCGTGTTCTCTGTGATGCACTGTGATCTGGCCTACCAACCAGAAAGTCTGAACTCGTTCTGATCGCACATTTAGGGCAAGTATACCCGGCAAATCAACAGCCCCGGGCCAAACCACCCCTCCCGACCATTTCCTTGTCCGGTCTGATCCCACACATTAGGTCCGGCATGCAGGAGGACATACATGTACCATCTGGGGTTGGGCCCTGCCCTTGAGACCATCTCCCCTGGGTCATCCATGGGTAACATACAGTCTGTGGCAGGGCCTTGGCCCTGAGGCCAACTTCTCTGGCCGGGTCTCATCCAAAACATTTATGCCAGGCATATCCAACTGACAGTGTGTGGTTCAGCCTTGGCAAAACCATTGAAGGCAAAGATTCCTGTCGGGTTTGATTCAAACATCACATCATGCATGCACAACCTATGGTCTGCGGGCCAAGTGGTACGGGATTTCTTGTAGTCAGAAGTTTTTTTGTTTTTTTCATCTATATTTTATACCTTCTCTTTCTCCATGAAACAATCCATAACATATAGCTGTTTCGTTAAGTAAATTAAAATAGATTCTTACAGTGAAATCTCCTAAAATATTCCGGGGTGCTGTGAGATTTCCTACTCTCATTTTTGCCCTCTGCATTAAACAATAGCAGAAAAGCGAACTCAAAATAGAATGCATGTCCATTTTGGAATTCTTTTGTCTTTTAACAACTGAATAAAAATACTTTTCATTTAAATTAGAAATTGATTGGGATTAACGCTTCACCAGGTAAGCCAAAGAGAACCATGTTCTTCCGTCAAGTAATATTCTGGGTTACCCAGTTTTGAAATATTTGGTAACCAAAAAGTTCTCATTGAACTGACAATGTTATAGAACAAATAATGTCTCTCATGTAAAAGGCACTGTCTACAGAATCCTCGGTGAGATTCCTATTCTGTGCATATATAATTCCATCCAGAACACAATGTAAAAATCCAATTGAAAATATTTAGTTGTTGTATCCTTAAGAGTTGGTGGTAGATAACAGAACAAAGTTCATGTAAAAACCTATACCCTGTACAAATTATAACTGGGATCCAAATAGAGACTTACCAAATCATTCACAAGATAATGATCTCATATCTATTTTTTTAATTGACTATCTTTTTTGCCGCTCTTTCTGGTATCAGGGGGCAACAGTGCAGCATTTACTGTAACAGGAGCATTTTCCCTCACAGATTCTGTGACTTCCTCAAATGATAATTTGTTATCTACTCAAGAGGGGCACCTATGCTAGAGCCTGAAAATCGATGTGTGGTCTTGATATGTTCTCATTTTGCACAATCCTCTTGCGCTATGTTTTAGGGAAATCTGTTTACGATGGTTAAAATGTGTCCCTTCGTCGTGAAATCTCCAGCTGTTTAAGTGCAGTGATTGATTTGCTGGGTCTTCCCTCTTTTTCTTAGTCCTTTTGTGCATGGGTGTGTATCTCCTCACTGCCATTTTTAAACAAAAAAGCTATTCAGGAGGACTCAATCTTCAAAGTAAATGTTTGGCATTTCTACTTACTCTGAACACAACAATACAGTTGTCATATATACTACAAATCAGTCTGCATACAGTTAAAGGGAACCTTGTGACCTTGACAATACATGGCTGATTTCCATTCTCTGACAGGGCAACCCCTGAAATGATATCCATGATAAAGCGTAACTCTTGTGGGAAGGCACTAGACATGCGAGGTCAGCGGGGACATTCTCGGGGGGAACGGGTGTATTCAGACGAGTATCACGTCATCAGCATGTCCATAACCTTACGCTGTCAACACATATAAGGTACGGCTGTTATTTATAACACTCTGATGTATGAGCTATCTCCACTTCTGCAGCATTCATGTGTGAATTGGAAAGAATTTCTATGTGATCCCAGCTCAGAACCAGCTAGCAATGCTGGTTGAGCTTTAGGAATCTGCCCCCGTTAGCCCTATCTTGCGCTGCCTGGCCTGGCCACTTTCGGCTCTCAGATGGTTGCTATCTGCATGGTGTATTACCAAACTTTGATGCATTGTCTATCGGCGGGCCCATGGGCCTCTTTGACCTCTTTTAAGTCAATGTCAAAACGATTGAAGGTCCTAATGAGCCAATCGAGCTATTATATAAAGAAGAACTCTGCAAAATATGCGAACTGCTCTCTAAGATTAGCTCTCTGATTACCATCCGGTGTCATCGAAGGAAACTTGTGGTACCTACAGGATATCCATGAGTTCAAAGTTCCATTCAACCTTTGAAATATTCGAGAAAATAGGAATCAGTGATTTGAAGATAATAATAATAACAATATGAAATTGGATAGCGCTAAATCCAACCCAGGGTTGCTCAATGCGACCAGTGTTAGAACGAGAACATGAAGGTTTTTAGTCCGCCTTGAAGTGTGCAGATCGGTGACTCCGGACGGTGGTGGTGTAGCGCATTCCATTAGTAGGGTGCTGCAACTGCCCGAAACACACGATCAACGTAGGATCTTGTCCTTGATGGTGGTTATCTCAAGCTCGGTGAGGGCGGAGCACAGTGAGATCGTGTTGGTCAATTGGTGGTTTGGCGTTTTTTCGATGTCGGACAGGTTAAAGCTGACAGGTAAAATAATTGCCATCGTTCGATAACCTATCTACACGGAAGAACTTCAGTCAAAAACACAGCACTCAAATAATTTGATGTCTTGGGGAAATTAGTATCAGTCCGCAGAATTTCAAAACAAGAGACGGGCATGGCGCAACAAATGTATAGTTTCGCCAACAAGACCTATTCCATGAAACATGGTATAATTACTATCAGTTTCAACCAAAAACAAATTGCCTGTGTAGTTGTTTGGCATCAGTCGATACAAGGTTTAACCAGTATTGGTTAGCTTTGTGGCGGAATGGGGGCATGAAAAGAAGGCTGACGGAACTTAAGGTGTGCAGGACATTTTTAAAGGGCATTAATGAGCTATTGACACTGCCAAACTGTCCCCTCTACCTATTGAGTTGTTACGTTATCATACTCGGGTACTGCTCGTTGCCATCATGGAGTAGTGTACTAGCAGGGTATTCAGGGATTTCGAGGTCAAAGGACATTTATTTGTGAAAAAATCTTGAGAAATCTTCCTCCTACAATTAAGGTTGGATTACTATCATGGTCAGTTTACCATGGACTAGTGGCAAACTAGGGCACCATGTTAATTGACAGGTAGGTTATCTTTGATCTTTACAGGAGTCATTGAGAATGATGAGCATTTGTGTGAAGGGAAAAAAATGGCCTTTGTATGATGAAGAGGAGCTGAGTGCATTTATGGTGTGTCCTGCATTTGGGGTCATTTCAATCGTAGTGAATATTTAGGGAAGTCAAATGCTCTTGTGCCATAAAGGAGGATCGTACTGTGGTGATTGTCATCTGTGACCAGTGGAACTTTATGGGGTGGGGGCGTGTTCAGGAATTGGAAGCGAGGTCATTAGGTGTCACAAGAATGGAATTTTATTGCAAGGAATAATAGTTGCATTGCAGGTTTAAGCTACAGTACCATGATGCTTAGTTCTGTAATGGAAGCACAGGACCTGCAGATTGATTCCGAGGTGTTGAGGGAAGGAGGAGAGGGGGGGTGGGCACTTGACCTCTACGTAGTTAGTTGTTATCAAAGTAACCTTACTCTTCATGTCAACATGCACAGGCTTGCTGTGCAGTGAGAATTAAATTATTTCATAATTGCAGAACCCAACAACTTTTTCTGGGTTGTTATTGAAATTCAGACATTAATTCCACTGAAAAAAGGATAGGTCTGTGAGAGGGGAATTGTGTAGGAGTTGGGTAGGATCGATGCGTTACTTTTGTGGAGGGGGGAATAATGGGATAATATAAAAAAAAAAAAAAAATAGTGAAAATAAATGGATATAAATATAAATATGAGGGGATTGTTATGGGAAGCATGGACGATTGGATTAATGGGGAGGGATTATGATATGGATTGATTGTTGGAAAAATTGTTTGTTGTTGCGATGGATAATGTGGGAATAATGGAATTTGATGGATGAGTATGGGATTTTTGGGGGGGGGGATATGATAGATGATGGGGGGATTAGGGGGGGGGTGGGATTGGAGGGGGGGTGGGAAATGGGTAAATGGGGATTAAATGAGCTATGGAGGGAGGTGTTATTGGATGAGATTGGAATTAGGAAATTAATGATTTAATGATTTGGAATGGAAACCCATGGGGTGTGGGGGGGCTTAGGGGATTTATAGTTGGAAGTATGGGGTGATGGAGGGGGGGGGAAAAACACAAAATTAAAAAAACTGAATGGGATGAGGAGGATTACCGAAATGTGGATTTTTGGGTGGGGAATAAAAAAATTGGAAAGGGATGGGGAATGTGGGGGGGAATGGGAGGGGGTGATTGAAAACCACTATGGAGGGGCGAGGGATGATATTGGGATAGGGGGAATAGGGGGGATTTTGGATGATTAATTTTTAAGAGATTTGGAGTATTTGATGGATTGAGCCCCCATGGGAGGATGGGGGGAGTTGATTAGGGGGGAAGATGACGTGGGAGGGGGGATAATGATGGCTTAAGAGAGGGGCGGGAAAACATAATTGGATGTGATGGGGATTACAGGATCCGAATGCATATGGGAGAAATGGGGATGGGGGGGTTGGGGGGGGGGGGGATGTCGGGGGATAGTTGGAGATAATGGGGCGGGATAATGATTTAATGATGGGAAAAATAATGGTGGTGGGGGGATATTGGAACATGATTGGGGATAGGAATTGATTAAAAGAGGAATGGGAGAGGAGATTGGGATTAATGATGAAGGAAATAACATGGATAATAGACGAATGAAACAAAAAAAAAATAAAAAATTATAAAATTAAAAACCCGCGAAAATGCCAATAAATGAGATTTGGGGGGGGAGGGGCGAGGGGAATTTGGGGGGATGTAAATTGGCTTATAGGGAGGATGGATTGAAATGAGGACAATGGGGGAAATGGGGGGCGGAGATGGACCTGGGGACGCTTGAATGGGGGTATTATAATGAATAAGGAGGGATCAGGATAATGTAATGGGGGGGGGGTTATAAAATGTGGGGGGGGGGGGATTAGATTAATTGCAAGGGGGGGGATACATAGATGAAGAAGATTGGGGGGAGGGGTGTGAGGATGATATAATCATGGGGGGGATGATGAGGGATTGGGGGATAATAATGAGATAAGTTATCCAAAAATGAATAAAATAAAAATAATAAAAAGAAATTTGGGCGGAGATATGAGATGGATGGATTTATTGGAATTGGATTAAGGGTGTGAGTTGGGGGAGATAAATGGAATATGAATAATATGAGGATTTATAAAACGGGGGAAGTTGATAAATTAAAAAAAAAATTATAAAGATAAAATAGTAGGGGGGGTAAAATAATTGATGGGGTGAATGGATAAAATAATAAATGGGATTTGATTATGTGAGATTTTGGGGATGGAGGAAACAGTAAACTGAAGGGGGGTAGATGGTAATGGTGGGGTGGTATTAAGATGAGGAGGGGGATGTAAAAAATAAAAACAAATATAATAAAAAATTAAAAAAAATTAATCAATAAATAGAGGAAATTGAATGGGAGATGGATGTAAAAAAAAAAAAATTGATGAAAATAATGGGGAAATGAAAAAAAAGAAAATTACATATAAATGAGAGGGGGGGGGAGGGGATGAAAATTAGGTATCAATGGGGGGGAGTTAAAATTGAAGCTTGGAAGGGGTGGATGGGGATTTATTGGGGGGGGGGATTGTGGGATATTATTTGGGGGAAACAATGGGATGGGAAATGGGGGGGGGGGAATGATAATGATAATTCATGCGATTAATAATGATTTTTTTGGTGATGATATTAAAAATAATAAAATAAAAGTATGATGGGGGATTATTTAATTAGGGGATAATTGAGATAGGGGATGGATTGGGGTAGGATGGGGGGGTGGGGGGGATATTCGATTTTAACTGTAATGATAATTAAATAGGGTGTGTAACTTCTGGGGGAAAGAGTGACCTACTAATGAAATACAAAGAATGCTCCCTGTTTGTTCAACGATGACATCGGTAATTATTTGTGCAGTAGGGACTCTCTTAATCCTCCATACAATGGCAACGAGTAACTGTCATAGGAGCATTGTATTGAAATGTGGTTGGACTTTAGAAATGGTTTACTGTTCACTACATTATACCTCTGTGTTACCGTCCTACATGTGTTCTTTGTGTCTGCTAACGCTTGTGTGGGGAATTGTCTGAAGGCAGGCTCCGCAACGTTGACAGTCAGATGCACGGGGGTTGAGAGTTCACATTGTTTGGAATTCTGCAGGGCCATATGAGTTGGATGGCTATCAGCCATTCAACTCTCAATCTGGACACACCCAGTTGAAATGAATACACCCGTCTTTGTCTTATGATGTGCATTTTTTCAGTCCGAGGAGGAAGACAATAATGGTCGTCACCCTTAATACGCGTGATACTAGCAAGCTTCCGTGTGAGTTCCACTGTGTTGGTGCATTAGGGGACATTGTAGCCTTAACTCCATGTGAACGGCCCCTGGGCTAACCTTTTCCCCCAACACCAACCAACCTACTGCAAGAGAGATATTTCTTGTGTTCTCATATAGCTTCTATCTGAGACCTATTTTCTACTTTCCCCCAGGCTACGCGGATAGTCCTGCGCTCATCCTTGGGACGTGCCATAATGGATCCAGGCCTTCACGCACAGTGACCTGGACTGCTCATCCCACCACCACGTGAGCGTCAGAATAGTTTCTATGTGATCCCCACAAGTCATCTAACTGGCCGAAGTACCCCGCGACGTCTGCCACAACAGAAAGAAAAGGGTGTTTTAAGAGAACTATACATTTTTAATATATGTGGTTGTGACAGTTGGAGAGGGTTACTGTAGCAGAAAATATAGCACGAGGGGGCCCAGACGTATGAGGATGCCTAATGATGTGTGTCGCCTGATACGGGTGACCTGTTACAGATGAGTGCCAATGTCTGTTATCGGGACTGATAGTGTTGAACTTGTTACACGTATGAGATGCCAATGCTGTTATCGCGGATACGTGTTGACCTTGTTACTGTATTTGAGATGCAATGCGGTATCGCTGGTTAGTGTTGACCTAGTACAGATGACATGCCAATGCTGTTATCGGAACGTTGTTGACTTTACAAGTATGAGATGCCAATGCTGTTATCCGCTGATACGTGTTGACCTTGTACATGTATGAGATGCCAATGCTGTTTCATGATACTTGTGGACTTGTTACACGTATGAGATGCCAATGCATGTTATCGCTGAGACGTGTGACCTGTTACAAGTATGAGTGCCAATATGTTATCGGCTGGTACGTATTGACCTGTTACACAGTAGGAGATCAATGCTGTTAGCGATGATACGTGTTGATCTTGTTACATCGAATGAGATGCCAATGCTGGTTAGCGGAAGGATGGATGGTGATGTTTGTTCCACTGTAGGAGGATGCCAAGGCTGTTGCTCGCTGTACGTGATTGACTTGTTACAGTAGAGATGCCAAGTGTTATCGCTGGTAGTGTTGACCTTTGTTAAACGTATGAGTGCCAATTCGGTTATCGAATGGTAAGATGTGGACCTTGTTACACGTATGAGATGCCCCATGCTGTTATCGTGGTACGTGTTGGACCTTGATACAAGTAAGAGATGAGGGCCGCTTCACTCTCGTCACACAAGAATCATTTTTTTCCTTCGATTGTAGCTGTATTGAGGGGAGCCGTTGAGATGGAGCCCAATGGTGCTGATTTTGCATGGTTCTTTCGAGCACAAAGTGCGGAAAGTGTAGTGAGTATGCTCTGAATGAGATTGGGATGGTTCCCCATGATGTCATAAATTATCAAGCTAAGAATGAGACTGGGCCACATTTGGCATAGGACATGTACCATGTGGCCATTGAAACAGTGTGACACAACCACTGCTAGGGTTTTTATTTCGCTCTGAGGCAGTCAACGTCATAAACGTGAGCTGCAAGCTACCGATCACCTTCATCGTTGCCAGTCTATATTCTTAGGCTATGAGAATTGATTTTTGCGAAAACTACGAAGTTCGACACAAAAAGTGGAAATCACAGCCCGAAGAGACACAGTTTTTTAAGAAGACACATTATGCACTGTTCTCAGTTGCAGGGTTGATACACGAGGACCTCCATACCCAAGCGGCAGTCAGTACATGTAATTTTCCTCTAGTGTGTGAGAATATGATCTTTTAGTGCGCATCTATAACTTTACTGGTAGAGAGGAAACTCTTTCCTATGTTACAGAGATAAGACTTGAACAAGTTCGTGGATAATGTGTTTCTGTCACACCCACTTGATAGTGAAGTGGACTAATCCTTACTGCTAACATGTTGTTTGGTCTCAGAGTGTTAATGCCTTCAAAAAATGTCTTAGTCTCGATCCTTTTTCAGGTATTGTGGGGAGAAAACCTCTTCTTTGAGACCTGTTGTTCTTCTTCGTGGAATGTTGTGGTTTTATGGTTATTTGTGAAGGACTGAGTTGACTCATGACCCTACTCTACTAAAAACTGAAACTTAAACTAGATATCGAGCCCATCCGGACCCCTCTCTACAAACTAAAACTAAATGATTATATCGAGCGCTCCTGACCCTCTCCTACTATAACGAACACTAAACTGATATTCGAGCCCCACATGACCCTACTCTACTAAACCTGTAACCTAAAAATCTGATTATCGAGCGGCTCCTCCTGGAACGTCTCCTACAAACTGAAAAACTATATGTATCGAGCCCCTACCGCGCACTCGTCCCTACTAAGCCTGAAACTAAACTGAATATCGAGACCCCTCTTGACCCTCTCCTACTAAACTGAAAACTAAAGTGTATCGAGCATCCTCGGAACCTTCATACTAAACTGGAAACCTAAAAATGATATCGAGCAGCTCCTGATCCTCTCTACTAAACTGAAACTAAAACTGATATCGAGCCACGATGACCCTTCTCCTACTAAACTGAAACTAACCTGATATCGAGAGGCTCGGACCTTCCTACTTAAACTGACACTGTGTACTGATATCGACGGACCCCTCACTGACCCTCTCCTACTAAACTGAAACTTAAACTGAGATCGAGAGCCCAGTTCCTGACCCTCTCTACTAAACTGAAACTAAAACTGTTTATCGAGCCCCCTCTTGGACCCCTCTCCTACTAAGAACTGATATAAGCCCCTCCGGACCCTCTCCTTACTAAACTGATGTAACTAAGCTGATAGCGAGCCCCTCCTGACACTCTCCTATAAGCTGAAACTAACTGGCTTGATATCGAGCCCCTCTTGCCCTCTCCTATAAACTGAAAACTAAACTGATATCGCAAGTTCGTCCAACACGTGCATGGAATTGTTTCACTTTCTTTTTCCTAATGCTTACTTATCAAGGTCTGTTCGGACAACCAGCGTTTAGAGCGGCGGCTTGCTCGCTGTCAAGGCCTTCTGGGCTAGGCGTAGGACACCGGTGCAGAATTTGGGCGTGCTGTGAGGACTCTGTTGAACACGTTAGTGAAAAGCGTCGGTTCCACCATGATGCCAGAGGGTGAGGTTTGAGTCCTGGTCAGGTGATCGTAAGCCCCTGACAGTGCAGCTTTTTTTTTAGGGTGCGCGGACAGGCAAAGGTTTGACACCTATGACGAGGCTGACAAAGAATTGAGAGAGTGGAGGGAGAGGAACCGTGCGATCCTGGAATCGAAAAGCTGACGGTTGATATGGGAAAAGGAGGGGGGAAGTAGACAGATGGCAAACGCGTGCAGCTGGAAGGCCAGCATAAGTTCGGGTCTGTATCACACCAAAGGACAGAACAGAATCCGACCCGAGTGCCTTGTATTAGCTCTGGAGTAAGATAACCAGTATCACGCAGTGGTCTGTGGCATCATAGAGAACCATAGCTATGAGGCATGTCACTGGTTACAGTAATGACGATGATAATGATATGATGTCAAAGGTCATAGAGTACACCTGACACTTTAAAGTTGACCACGACAGTGTGGAAAAGGATTTTTTTAAATTCCCTCTGAGGAGATTGTGTTCTTCCAGGAGAGGTGTAGTGTGACAGTTTAGAGATATGGTGTGTAGATATTGTATTGGGAGAAATCTCAATCTGTACCCGGTATGTAGTGGTAAGATGTGCACTAATGAAGTGGCGATTTTTTGCCTCTGAGAAATGTTTTGCATGTCCTAGAGAAGTTGTCGTTTGCTGAGACCGTTAGGAAAACCTAAGCCATCACGTTCAGAACAAAATGCGAGGCAATGATTCAAAATATAACTAACACAGATTACCTATTCATGAAAGATTTTTGTCCTAAGTTCCATTCAGCCTTTCCATGTCCCCCTTTCCGGGACATGAAGCTACCATAATGTGGTTAAATCTATTTATATTGAACTGATCACGAACTTTACAATTTCGAGGACCAACAAAATTTGTCATTTTATGGAAGAGAGGTCCCTCTGGCGAAAACATATACATTCGTAGTGGCAGCCGTTATTTTTTGAAAAATTTGCGGGACCCTGAATTCACCTTCTTCCAAAGTAGAAAATGATTTGACATCCCATTGCTATGCACTCATTGTTCAAACTCTTTCCATCAAGCCAGCTGTATATTCTGCCTAATAGTTTTAAGTCTCCTTAATCAAAACTGGGGGCGGCCAAAAATCATGGAGAGTGCCCCCAATCTTCTCAGTGTGTCGCTACTGATGGTTCGCCTGGTCCTACTGAAGGTATTCCAAGGCGGTAATAATTTAAGGGGTAATAATTTTTGTACCTGGTCCAGTACTTCCAAGGATTATTGGCTGTTGTAAGAGAGGGAGGATCAAAACGGCCCCGACTAGAATAGTTATAACTATGTGAACTATCGCCTCATCTGATAGTAATATGCTACAATTCAGTAATGACTCACTATTGATCGCGTGCCCACCAAGATCCACTGCTACCAAACCGTTCAAGCCAGAAATCTGAATAACGAATCCGAAAAAGGAAAGATTGTTAATAATCCACTTGTTTGTGAGGCGATACAAGTAATCATGAAGTAAGTAGAAGAATTGTCTGTTCATGATTCCACTTTATGAGATTTCTGAATATATGATATGAATTCCTATACTTAATGGGCTTATTTCGTGTTTTTTTACTTATTTCAATAATAATAATAAGAATAATAATATAATAATAAAATAATAATAATAATAATAACTAGTCTATATAGCGCAAACTCCACCAACAGGAAGAGTTGTTCAAGGCGCTGTGCGGAGGCTGAGAGTGAGTAGATAGTAGATAACATAAGGGAACTGGGACGAAAAAAAAGAGGTAGTTTTAAGACGACGTCTGGAGAGAGTCAAGACACTTTCAAATCAACAAGGAAGGGGTAAGTGAGTCATAAGCGTGGAAATAGTTAATTAAAGCTATGGTCACCCATTGTTTTTTGTTCGCGACTGGGAAGAGTTGAGTTGAAGATGGGAGTGAAACAGGTCTTTGTGAACTTGTGGTTGTAAGGCAAATTATGTGAAAAAGGCTGGAGTACCAGGTTTAAAATAGCACGGAATGCCCAATGTGAGACCTTAGAGTCGATACGCTGAGGAATAGCCATAACCAATGCAGCCTCTCCCAGAATAGGGTACGTGTGTAAATTTCTAACCCTGCAAACTAAATCCGGAGCTGTGTTTTGAAGTCTGTGTAGCCGAGAAATGGTCGGGAAGCCCCAGCATAGTCAAGTCCGCTCGAAATTACATTTTAGCACATTTCTCAGTGTGTTGTGTGTCGATATTGAAGCACTGTCCACCACTTGAGTTCGTGCACGCTATGCGAGCTTGATTGTGCGCTAGAAAAAGAAAAGAAAAAAAAAGGAGTAAGCAGGAAAAGCATTTTGATAGTGTCGCCTGTGCTAAGCGTGAGTTGGCGTTCGCTTGTTTTCCATAGACAATGCGTGCCAGAGTGTGGGGTCTCCACGACCGCGTGTGCGGTTCTAGACCCGGCACCGTTTAAAAGCGTTATTTGTACTACCCGTGTGTCTGGATGGCAAGGCACAACGCTGGCAACAGGATTATAAATAAGTTTAGGTGGAATGGTATCTCCGTGGGAATGCCTGTGTATGTAAATCCATGACCAGTAGAAGATGGTAACATGTATCTGACCCTCACATGCTCGTTAATTTCATTCCTGCACCTTCACAATGCCTAGCATGAGTGATAAAACCACGAAAAAGTTGGTAGTTACTACGGCGGCCAGTTTCATGCCACAATCAGATGCAGTGCCAAGATATAACTCAAGTGACAACTATTTATTTCACATTGATTAACTGCCTGGGTCTTGAGCGTGAGAGCTTTTGCTGCAATCCCACGCAATCTCGACCATACCACATTGTGAGCCGTTCAAAATGTGACTGCGAATTTCCAACGCGTCGCCAATATTTTTACTGGGCGAGACCCTTGTAGGAACACACTAAGCAGAGCAAGGCGAGGTGATCAACATTTGTCTCAATTGCGACGCAACGCAAGACAAAGGGAATCAATGTAGTTTTGCCATTCCTTGTTTTTCCATCTGTTGTCATCTCATCACAGTAGGTTTGTCGAATCCATGCACGAAGTCAGGAGTTAATTCGTGCAGTATTCACGTGTGTGGTACGTGACGCCCAACGTTAATGTTAACAACGGATAATCGACCCCCGGGTCCGATCGGTGTTTGAAATTCTTCAGTTTGCAGCTTTCTGGATTTTTTTGAGAGGCGTACAGGAAAGCCTATGATTTTTGGTGAAATCGTGGGTAAGATTTGGGAAAAAAAAAATCAGGAAATTGTGAAAAAATTGATTAATTAATTGACAAATTTTCGCTCGTTAACACAGAGTAACTCGATCCTGCCAACTTAGAATGGGATAAGGGTTCATACTTGGGTAGCCGGTCCCCACATGAGTACAATCATCCTATAGTTTTGGAGTGGTGGTCAGATCAAGGCGTTCAAGGTGAGGGTCATAAGTCTTGAAAACTAACGACAACAACGATAATTCCAGTATGCGTGGTCCGATCGGAGGTGAAATTCAGTTGATACGCATTATTCATGGGGAACTCTACTGTTTTTGGTTGTGGGATACTGGGGTCAGTTTGAGAAAGTACAGTAAGTATATGAAGATCATTCCTGCTAGCTCATACTCGGTATGAGGGTGTCCCCATAATGTATGGAGGGTAGTACAATCGGGTGTCAGCGCACACAGACTCGCACCCCCACACACAAACAACACAGGCGGACGTGTAGATTCCCATTTGGCTTCGCCGAAAAATGCATGGTTGGAAGTAGAGACTTGCAGTATTCAGTTGGAAAGAAGGAAGAGAGGAGAGAGGGGGGAGAAGAACACTTAACAGATCATCACAATGGCTGGTTATCGCTGGTACGTATTGACCTGTTACACGTATGAGATGCCAATGTTTTATCGCTGAAACATTGTTGATTTTGTTACACGAATGAGAATGCCAATGCTGTATCATCGCGATATGTGTTGACCGGTTTACACGTATGAGATGCCAATGCTGTTATCGCTGATACGTTTGACCTTGTTACACGTATGAAGATTGCCATGCTGTTACGCTGGTCTCGTTTGACCTTGTTACACGTATGAGATGCCAATGCTGTTCTCGCTGGTGGACGTGTGAATTGTACGCAAAAGTGGTGGTTACACGTATGATAATGCCATCTTGTTCTCGCTGGTACGGTTGAGCCTGTTGTGACAAGTGAGAGATGAGGGCCAGCTTCACTGCGTCAGTCCACAAGAGCATTTTTTCCTCGATTGTAGCTATATGGGAGCCATGTTGTGCTGAATCATGGTTCTTTTCAGCACAAGTGCGGAAAGTGTCTGAGTATGCTCTGAATGAGATTGGATGGTTCCCCCATGCTGTCATAATTTATCAAGATAAGACTGAGATGGGCACATTTTGCCTAGGCAACGTACCATGTGTGCCATCTGACAGTTTGATGCCACATCACTGCTGTTATGGTTTTTATTCTCATGAAGGCAGTTCAACGCAAAACGTGAGCTGCAGCAGCCTGATCACTCATCTTGCAGTCGATTTATTATACATGAGAATTTATTTTGCGAAACTACGTTTCTACAATTGGAATCACCGCCCGAAGAGACAGCGAGTTTTTTAGAAGACACATATATGCAACTGTTCTCAGTTGCATGGTTTTTGTTACAAGAGAAAGCGGCCAGTACATGTAATTTTACCCCTCTAGTGGGAGACTGACTGTTTCGGCATCATAAACTTAAATGGAAGAGGAAACTCTTTAATATGTTACAGAGAATAGAGACTTGAACAAGTTCTTGGATATATGTGTTTCTGTCACCCCCACTTTGATCAGTGAGTGGACTAATCCTTACTACTGCAATGGTTGTTTGGTCTCAAGTGTTAATGCCTCTAAGAACATTGCTAGTCGGACCTGTCCTTTTTCAAGGTATTAGTGGGAGAACTCTTTGACGCTGTTGTTCTCTTCTTGGATTGTTTGCTGTGTTTTATGTTTAGTGGTGTGTGATGACGAGTTGGCCTCCTGACCCTCTCCTACTAAACTGAAACTAAACTGCTATCGAGCCCCTCCTGACCCTCTCCTACTAACTGAAACTAAACTGATCTTGAGCCCTCCTGACCCGCTCCTACTAAACTGACTAAACTGATATCGAGGCCCGCGTCCCACCTGACCCTCTCCTACTAAACTGAAACTAAACTGATATCGAGCGGCTCCTGACCAGTCTCCTCTCCTACTTAAACTGAAAACTATCTGATATCGAGCCCCTCCTGCCCCTCTCTACTTGGGAAGCTGAAACTAAACTGATATCGAGCCCCTCTTGACCCTCTCCTACTAAACTGAACTAACTGATATCGAGCTCCTCCTGACCCCTCCTACTAAACTGGAACTAAACTGATATCTGAGCCGCTCCTGATCCTCTCCTACTAAACTGAAAACTAAACTGATATCGAGCCCCACCTGACCCTCTCTACTAAACTGAAACTAAACTGATATCAGAGGCCCTGACCGCTCTCCTACTCAAACTGAAACTGGTACTGATATCGAGACAGCCCTCCTGACCCTCTCCTACTAAACTGAAACAACTGATATCGAGCCCCTCCTGACCCTCTCCTACTCAACTGAAACTAAACTGATATCGAGCCCCTCTTGTAACCCCTCCTACATAAACTGATATTAACGCCCCTCCTGACCCTCTCCTACTAAACTGAACTAAAGCTGATATCAGAGCCCCCCTGGACCCTCTCCCTATAAGCTGAAACTAAACTGATATCGACCCCTCTTGACCCTTCTCCTACTAAACTGAAACTAAACTGATATCGCAATGTCACACCCGTGCATGAATTGTTTCACTTTCTTTTTCCTCATGCTTCTATATCGTCTGTTCGGACACCCACTCTAGAGCGGGGCTTGCTCGCTGGGTCAAGCCTTTCTGGTCGTAGGACCAGTGCTGATTGGCACTGCTGGTGAGGCCTCTGTTTGACAATAGACCGTTATGAAGCCGTCGGTCCAGGGGGGAGGGGGGGCGCATTCGTGCCAAGAGGTCAGGTTGGAGTCCCTGGTCAGGTTTGAAGCCCCTGACTGCAGCTTTTTTTTTATGGTGGCGAGACGGCCCAGGTTTTGAACCTATGACGAGGCTTGACAAAGAATTGAGAGAGTGGTAGTGAGAGACTAGCTTGTCCGATCCTGGACTCGAAAGCTGAAGGTGTAGGAAGAGGGGAAGTAGACAGATGGCAGAAGCGTTCCAGCTGGAAGGCCATCACATCACGTTCTGGTTTGTATCCACCAAAGACAGACAGACCGACAGACAGTGCCTTGTATTAGCTCTGGAGTAAGATAACCAGTATCACGCAGTGGTCTGTGGCATAGACCATCGCGAATGAGCCTGTTCATGGTTTACAGTTAATGAGATGATAATTATATTATGTCAAAGGTCATAGATGTACACCTGCAACTTTAGAAGAGTTGCACGACAGTGGTGGAAATGATTTTTTTTAAATTCCCCTGACGGAGATTGTTTTTCTCCAGGAAGTGTTGACAGTTTAGAATTGGGTGTAGATATTGTTTATGAGGAGATCTCATCTGTACCCCTGGTACTGTTGTGGTAAACAGTGCACTAATGAGTGGACTCTTTTTGCCGATTTGCATTCCTAAGAAGTTGTGTTTGGCAGCCGTACGCAAACCTAGCCATCACGAGCGTCCGGAACAAATGTCAATTTCAATCTAATAACACAGATTACCTTTCATGAATTTTTTGTTCACCTAAAGTCCATTCAACAAGCCTTATTCCATTCCCCCTTTTCCGGACATAAGCTACCCTACTTTGTGGTAATCGATTGGTATTGAACTGATACAAGAACTACAATTTGAGACACAACATTTGTAATTTTGTGGAAACAGTCCTTGGCGAAACAGGTCCCTCCTGGCGAAACTATACAATTCGTTTGTTGCGCATCCGTCTTTTTGAAAATTTGCGGACGGATCACCATTTCTTCCAAGATAGAATATTTGAGAACTCGCATTGCGATGACTTCATTGCATCCATTTCCATCAAGAAGCCCTCTGTATTATTGTCTTTCTGCCTACATATTTTTGAGTCCTCCTTACATAAAACTGGTGGCCGGCAAAACATGGATGAAGGCCTCCCAATCTCTTCTCAGTTTGTCGCTCTGACTGGTGCTGTTTCCTTACGGGATGTAGTCCATTAAGGGTAATAATTAAGGTAATAATTATTTGGGGACCAGTACTTCCAAGGTATTTCTTGTCTGTTGTAAGAAGGATGACACACCCCCTATTAGAACTGTATAACTCCTCCTATCGCCTCATCTAGTAATCTGCTACAATTCAGTATGACCACAATTGATAGTGCACCACCCCAATATCCGACTTGCTAACCAAACCGTCCAAGCCAGAAATCTGATAAAGAATCGAAATAATGAAAGTATTTTTTACTCACAATTCCCTTGTTTGTGAGGCTATACAAGTAATCATGACATTAAGTGAAGAATTGATCTGCTTCATGTCAACTTCTGAGAGTTTCTGATATATGATGAATTCTAGCACGATAATAGCCTTATTTTCTGTTTTTTTACTTATTCAATTAACTCATTAATAATATATAATAACTGTCTTATATAGCGCAAACTCCACCACAGAAGAGTTGTTCCAAGGCCTTGCGGAGGCCTGAGATGCAGTAGAACCATAAGTACTGGGAAAAAAGAGAAGTTTTAAAAGACGACGTCTGGCGAGAGTCAAGAAACTTCAAATCACAGGAAGGGAGTTCCATAAGCGTGGAACATAGTTAATAAAGCATACGGTCACCATTTGTTTTTGTTCGAGACTTGGGAGTTATTTTTGAAGAACGGTAGTGACAGTCTGTGGTTGACTCTGTGTGTGGTAAGCAAATTAATGTAAAAAGGCTGAGTACCAGTATTAAAAATAGCACTTATGGCAATGATGAGAACCTATATTCCGATACGCTGAGGAATAGCCAACCAATGCAGCTCTCCCGAATAGGGGTCAACGTGTGTAAATTTCTTAACCCTGCACTAAATGGGCAAGCTTTGTTTTGAAGTCTGTGTAGCCGAATAATTGCAGTTAGTGGGAAGCCCCCAGCAAGTAGTCATTCCGCTCGCAAATTACATTTTTAGCACATTTCCTCAGTGTGTGTTGTCTCTGCATTATTATAGAACACTGTCACACATTCGTGCACGCTATGCTAGCTTGTTGTGTCGCTAAGACAAAGAAAATAAAAAAAAAGGAGTAAGCAGGAAAGCATTTTGATAGTTTTCGCCTGTCGCTACGCGTGGATGCCGTTCGCCGTTTTTCCATAGGACATGCGTGCCAGATGTGTGGGTGTCTCCAGACAGCCGTGTGCGAGCTAGACCCGAGCACCGTAAAAGCGTATTGTACTACCCGTGTGTCTGCCTGCAAGGCACACGAAGCTGCAACAGGCATGATAAATAAGTATGGTGGCATGGTATCAACTCTCCGTGGAATGCCAGTAACTCATTACCAGTAGAAAGATGGTACATGTATCTGACCCTCAACTTCTCGTAATTCATTCCTGCACCTTCACAATGCCTGCAAATGAGTGATAAACCACGAACAAGTTGGTAGTTACTGATCGGCGGCCCGTTTTCATGCCCACATCAGATGCAGTTGCAAGCTATAACTCAAGTGCAACTGGGAACCCTATTTATTTCAAATTGATTACTGCCTGTGTCTTTCTAGTGAGGCTTTGCTGCCAATCCCACGCATCTCGACCAAGACCAAAATTTGAGGCCAGGTTCAAATGTGACTAACTGCGAATTGTCCCGCGTCCAATATTTGTCTGGGCGAGTACCTTGTAGGACACCACTAGCAGAGCAAGGGAGATCAACATTTTTATCCACGTTGCGAGGCACAAACGGCAAGACAAGGAATCCATGTAGTCTTGCGATTTCCGTGTTTTTCCATTATGTTGTTCACTTCCTCACAGTAGTTTTCGAATCCTTCCCGAAGTCATAGTAATCTTCATTCTTCCACCGTGTGTTTGTATGTGACACGGCTCAACGTTTAAACTGTTTAACACGATAACTCGACCCGCTCGACCCCACCTGGTCCGATCGGTTGAAATTCAGTTTGCAGCTTTCTTATGAGTAGTACAGGAACCTATTGTTTTTTTGTGTAGAATCGGGGTCAGATTTGTGGGAAAATCAGGAAATTGTGAAAAATTTATATTGGACAATTTATCTCGTTAACCGATAACTCGACCCCACTTAGATGAATAAAGTTCATCCTTGGTGTATGGTTCCCCACACTGAGGGTACATCCTCCCTATAGTTTTGGGTCAGAATCAGGTCAAGGGGCGGGGGTCAAAGTCTGAACTGGGAACACAACTAACACGATAATTCCGTATGCCTGGTTCCGATCGAGTGAAATTCAGTATAACCCTCTCTCATGGGGAACTCTACTGTTTTTGGGTGGACTGGGAGGTCAGTTTTGAGAAGTAATATGAAAGATCATTCATGAACAGCTCATACTCGTCGGTTGAGGGTTCCTCTCATAATGAGTTATGGGACATAATCCGGTGTGTCACGCCACACAACTCACCCACACACACAAACACACGGACGTGACTGTTTAGATTCCCTTTGGCTTCGGCCGAAAAATGCAGGTAGACTTAGGATTGACTTTGCATATTCCATTGAAAAGGAAGAGAGACGAGAGGGAGGAAAGGAACACTAACTCATCATATTCAGTCTGATTACTAGACTATGAAACCTCCAACAGTCACAAATAACCTGACAAACTGCCTACATAACAAACTCCTTTTGGATGATAACTGTCAAGTCCCTATATTCCGTACGCGGGCACGCCTTGATTTATTATACATCAGACATTAACTGAACGTCGTAGTACGACAAAAAATGGACGCAGTCAATCATAACCTGTGGGTGGAGAGAAAGTAAAAGTATCCCTCCCTATCAATAAAGGTGCATGAGTGGTCTTTCCTCCTCGCTAGCCTTTGTCTCCAAAGATATGTGCTCAGCTGTGGATCTCTGTCAATATGGTCATGATGTTTTATGAGCATAATGCGACATAGTCATGAACCAACAACTCTGAATTGGGCTGTACATAGGCATGCGAAGTTGTTGATAGGATTACCCTGGACTGGACGAACTTTCTGTTGATGCTACATGGAAGCATCTCACCCAACTCTGTAACCTTATCTACAGCAGCGACTACATCCCAATACTCTGCGCAATCGTCATCTCATTTCAATCACACAAGAACGTACGCACCTCTGCGTAGTGATTCCTTGCCTTTTCTCTCCCGACATTTCCCCTTCGCTATATCAAACCCTGCAAGATGGTGTGTGCCAACTCAAACCCTCAGCTCTTACACAAACGACCCAATCACCCTGCAATATTTACTAACGGCCAGAGATGCTTGTTGCTTTTGCCAAGGTCAAAAATCATCTGAGGGCACTTGAAGAGGTGATCATCCTAAATAACCTGGTAATGAGTGTATCTGGATGAGTGAAAGGTAAATCACAGTCAAACCAGCGAGGTCACAACGTTTTCCATTAGTGTGGGCGCCCGTAACACTGAGTCGCAGACTGCAGCAAGGCTAATGATAGGATCACTTCAGCGAAAGTTATCACTCATGAGTGACTGATGTGGTCAGAGTCAGATAGATTGAATGCAGTGCGGTTCTTTGAATCGGACGACCAAGATCATCAACATCATCAACGAAGGAAAATAATCTCCTTTTTGGGGGTATAATGTGTGGGGAGAGAGTGCATACAGGCCTATACTTGTCCAATTGCCATCCTCCACTACCCTGGACAAGGTGAGTCATTGTAGGTCATTCAGTGTCAACAGCATGGTGTCTCACATGCTTGTCATTGTACCAAATTCGTTACTCACTAATGTGACTGAGGGAAGTCATTGCCAGTCATCGTTTCAATTTGTACATCAGAGTAGGTCCTGTGGTCTTTCAAGTGACTGTGGGGTTGTATCATTTTCATTATTTTTCAGGCACAAAAAGTACTGATTGAGGGGAGCATCATTTTGTTGACTCACCCTGTCGGGTGTCCACCTGGGGTGGGTCATTGCAATGACAAGTGCATACTTTCAAATACTGTATCATGCATTTTTAACCAGTCCCTCAAATGTCCCTTATTGCATTTTTAGGGTCAAACTTTTCACAAGGCCTTCAAATCACACATTCTCTCCTACAATTGGTGGGGTTGGGAATATCTCTCTATATGTCCCACCCCATACTATATATATACCTAATATATATCTATATATATATCATATATTATATATATAGAGATAATAATCTCTATTATATATATATATTATTAAGCTCATGTTGACTTTCTTGAATTATGGGGCTCAGTTTCATCTAGATCCGTATGACTTCTGCCATTTGTTTAAAAAATGTATTATCCCGGCAATCACATTTTTTCCCAAATAGTCACATCATTTATATCAACACCAGATAAGAGGCACTGGGAAGAGAGAGGATACTTTATAGACTCAATCCCCCGCTCCATTTTCTGGCCTGTGTACCTGGCGTAATGCCCTCACTTTTGCTCAATAGCCAAAAATGCCACAAATGTTGTGCCCTAGCTTCCCACTTTCAGACTTCCTTGACCCTTGCTTCTTCTTCCTCCTCACTCACTACCTATCACTGCTTCTACAAACCCCACAGTTAATGCCCCCTCATTAGGTCTGTACTATGAACACGGTAATAATAACCCATGATCAGTCTCGCCTGTCAAGTAATCACATCCTTGGAGTGTGGCTTTTTTGCTTCCCATAGGATGTACACAAGCAGATAATCAGTAGACGGAGTGCCCACAGAGATAATTGGTACGGTAGCCCACGCTTCAGTCCTCTGAGCCTTGCCAGTTGCGGACCATTTCCACACTGAATGTCTGACAGGCAGTCAAAAGTTTATTATGTGTTGTTTTACTTGCAGTCTCACAAACACCACAACTGAGAGATTAATCCTTTTTAAGTATTGGTAATGTTGACCACCAACTGAAGACTTATGATATATCCACACCAATGCAGGCAGTGTTTGAAAAAGGGATAATGGCTGGGCCACATACGTGTTCTAATTGAATTCAGCTGGACTTTTCCTGGTGTGCATTTCTGCTGTAAAACTAGTTAAATGGAAATTTGAAGATCAAATCACCGTTTCTCAGTTATGTCAGGCAACAAACTTGGCCATTCCCCCCTCGAGTAAAATATAATAATACCTATGGAAAAATTGGCTGTTTGTCTAACCTCCCCTCTCCACACCCTTCATCGATATCCATGGTTCCTAACCCAATTTGTACCTCCCTGGGAAGCCACTGGATTTAAATTAAAATATAACAATGAGAGGATATACGCAAAGAGGTTTCTGCCTTGCAATTAGAAATTTGTCACTAAATGCATTGATGCAGGTTTCAATTTCTAAGCTGCCTATAAACCTGAGGGTTAGGGGGGGGGGGGGTGGTTCATGTAGACAAAATTCCCACCGCCACCGTAGCCACCCACTACTGATCAGGAGGTACATATAGGCTGGTCACTGTGTCGTAGTCCAATATTCAGACTATCAGGAATAATCCTAATAACTGACCATTCCAAGATTGTACTGTCTTTCACTGGAATACTTGTATTGGGGAAGGGGAAAGGGGGGGGGGGATGGAAGCAACCCAGAGTTATGAAGAGGGCAACCAAACTTTGGGGGCCGAAAATGTAACACTTAATGAGAGGAGGTATACGCAAGAAGAGCGTGTCTTCTGCCTTGCAATTAGGAAAATTTGTCAATAATGCCGTGCATGCAGGCTTCAATAGGGCGACCTTTTCAATTTTCATAGCTGCCCTATGAACCTGGGGGGGGGGGGGGGTGCGTGGCAGACCAAAATTGCCACCCCACGGGGCCATAGCAACACCATCACTGATCGAGGTACATATAGGCTGGTCATGGTTTAGTACAATACTTAAACATATCAGGAATAATGTAAAATGACAATTCAGTAGTTGTACTGTCTTCCTCTGGTGGAATAATTGGTTCTAGTCCATACTCGACCATTTCAAGAATAACAATAAAATGACAATTCAAGAATTGTACTGTCTTCACTGGGGAACTATTTGGTTTGGTTGGCTATATGCTTGTTCTCACTCTGTACAAGAATCGGTTGCAGAGAATACAGGATTGTTCCCTATGGACCTGTAATACCTTGACCTGATCCAAAAACAATAGCGTTACTCTTGATCATGTGTACATCCACACACTCAATTTGAACTTAATAGATACAGCATTCCTTAGTTATCATGCTGCCGTAGTCCAAATGTCAAATGCCAAATTTATCCACATTTCAGTGTTTCAGCTGTCATGACCTTCACATGCATTGAGATAGCTTGTGATAGAGTATGTAGTATGGGTAGTGTCATTGACTTTTTTTCTTTGTCTTAACAAGACGCTTCGGCAACACAAAAAAAAGCATGCCAATCACCAGGTGCAAAGTCCAACGAGGTCAAAAAGTCAATAGGTCAAATGGGTCAAGTCGGTCACCAGATTTATTTCACCCAGACAACGAAACTTTCCATTACGACGCCCTCCAAATGGTCGTTGTTGCCGAGATATATGACAGGATTTTAGCTGTCTTGAACTTCCACATCTTGAGATAATCGCTTGTGATAAGGATAATCGTATTAAATGGTAGTTGTCCTTGACTTTTTTGTTTGTCTTAAACAGATCTCCCGCCAACACAAAAAGGCAGGCAAATCCTCTGGTCAGAAGGTCAAATTGAGGTCGGTCAAAAGGTCAAATGAGTCAAAGTAGGTCACAGATGTATTTCACCCAACGACGAAACTTTCATTACAACAGTCCTCCAAAAGTTTCGTGACGAGATTAGACGATTTCCTATGGTGATCTTAATTGACCTTGACCTGACATCAAAAAAACAATAGGGGTTAATCCTCACCATACATGCTTACCACATACCCAATTTGAACTGTAGAATACTTGCGTCGTTAGATATCTTGCTGACAAGCTTTTGGTTTTGAACTTTGCCCCCCCCCCCCTCTCGTGACATTGATGAACGTGAACGGGGCACCCAAAACAATAGGGGCATCCTCCCCTATGTGCAACCCACAGACCTAATGTGTTATGAAACTTGATACCAGTTTGAGTACGTTAGATATCGTGCAGACACGGGGTGTCACACACACACACACACACGCACCACAGACACACCAACACACACATACGCATGGTGCATGCTGTAGACTCTGGTTGCCATTCGGCAAAGTGAATCAAAAAGGCATGACCCCAAGAGTGCACAATGTTCAGAACTACGAGATTGATGAGCGTACATCCCAAAAATCTTGTCGAACGTCATTCATAATCTCTCAACAGTTCTCCGAAAATTAAACCAGGACGACCACTATATTCCGCAGCAACCTCATTGAGGTCTGTTTGGCAGGGGGGACGATCGCTGATGGAAGTGGTTATCGAGGCATATAATGGCCACCAGGAGAGAGCAAGATATGCATCCTGACAGGCCCACGAAGAGCCAGCTCATAGGCAGTCAAAGAGCTCGTGAAAATTTACCTGTAGAAAAGTAAGAGAGGATGATTTATACTGCTGCGCCACCTGATAT
>JAODTK010001150.1:0-11700 GCA_026419785.1 Sclerodactyla briareus
TTGTGACTTGACTTGACTTGGAGCCGAGGCGAATGATTTGTGACTGACTTGGGCTTGCAGCTCTCTGACTTGAGACTTTGACTTGTCACCATCTCTGTGTAGGAGGTGATTATTCGGGATAACATGTACTCATTCATAACTTCGGGCACTGTACAGCTTGTGTCCTATTGTAAAATTCAAGATGGATTTGGCGTCAATTGAAATAATCTTGTAAACAATTATTGCACCCAGCATTTTGGATAAATGTGAAACCAAATGGTATATTCAACACATTTTTTTCCATCACAAATAATTCTAGTATTTGAAAGTATGTGATTCCGATATACCGAGTGACGTCGAGTGATGTTCGTGACCATGCAAAATTCGCCGTCGCTTTTCGCTGGATGCTAGTAGAAAGACGACAATCCATCTTTGAAGGACAACGGCAGGCTTGGATCAACAGGGGTTATATTGTGGAGAATGGAGAACTGGATCTATAGGTCCAAACCCCATTTCAATAACATGTTTCTATCTGGAGTTATTAGCCTCCACATTTGGGCTATTAAAGCCGATAAAATAAATTGGGGAGAATCCCAATGCGCATCCGCCCTGACGTCAAACATGGACAACACATGAATCATGTCATGTATTTGATTGGTTCATTTGTTGACTATGTCCCCCCCCCCCAAAACATTTAGCAGAATTCTCAGTGTCCTTCTCTCCCCAAAGTAACCATCAACACCTACACACCTACCCACCCCGACAGCACTCCTCCCCCATAGACTAAATGCTTTTCGAAGTGAATTAATGTTTTGAATTTCAATAGAAAACAAGAATGTTGCAGGGTTGTCGCAAGAATGACATCATTTATTATTGCATGAATGGGATGCTTTCTATCTTGCGCATCACATGCTTCCCAACAAAATTTCAAATAGCGATAACTCCTCAACGGAAAGTCCTATGAACTTCGTTTGAACTGACGCAATCAGTTTTAATCCAGCTTTAAATAAGCCCATGTGTGTGTAAACTCCGGGTAAGGTGATGATAAATTTGAACGTTACTACCCTAATCAATGTTTGGTTGAATGGTTACTACATTATTGGTAAAGTTTGATACTTAACGGTTTAATGTTACCCATTACAGTTAATGTGCTACTACATTAATCGGTTGAAATGTTTACTAACATTATCAGTCAAAAAAGTTACTACAATATCGGTGACGGTGCTATTAACATATATAATTATCGGTTATTTTTTTAATTTTTTATATACATTTATCGGTTTGGGGGTATATTACCTTATCGGTTATAAAAGTTACTACATTATCCGCAAAAATTACAACATCATCGGATTATCCGGTCAAAATTTTACTACATATAAGGTTAGTGATAACATTATCCGTCAAACCATAGCTGAAAAATGCTACATTAACATGGAACGTGTTGTGAACAGGGTTATGGAAAGAAAGCAAGAGGCTACAACCAGCAACAGCTTTTTTCGGTGGAGCCAATCGTAATCGCAAGTCGCACTGTTGTGAAGCGAATCAACGTAAGGGAATGAATATATCGATCACTATTGATACTGCCTCGGGGATCCTGCAGGAACATTCGATCGCCGAGTTTGTCGCCCACACAGCGCTGGGTGGTTGACCGTTCAAGTTACATTACTGCCATCATTAAAAAATAATAAACTTCCCAGGTGGTGACCAAATCACAGCCGAACATCTCCAATATGCCCCCTGCACCCATGATACATAGCTAATATACTGAATAACACTAGCCGAAAACCGGAGAAATACCGAATATAATTGAACGGAATCTACAACCACTCAATTCAAAAACCCTAAAACCTGAAAACTCAAAGGCCTTCCAGAAAATTTAAGACCTATGATCTTACTTTCAACCCTGAGGAAAATCCTCGCAACTTGTATTACAAGGAGAATCCGCCCCTTAATGATGAACATAACTCCCGTCACCCAAACAGCCTACACCCAGTAGATGACCGCAGAGCTCGTGTTCGCTTTCAAAATTTTGCAGAAGAAGCTCGTAATTCAATAGGATTAATAACATTAACCTTCTATTGCTGTGGGGACATGAGCAGGCGTTCGATACGATCCAAAGAGGACAAACAATAAATGATTTGCAACAGATCTTCGAGAACGGCGCATTTATCTCATTTAACTATTACTGAACGATGTTTCATACACGGTCAAATTAGACGGCAACTAGGAATCCTTTAGCACGAACATCAGGGTCCCCCCAGGGTGACAGTGCGGGTGCATTATTCTTTATAAGATACCTGGCCAACTCTTTTGAAATCGGATTGAAAATGATTATGATGCAGTTATCCAACCACTCAGTTAGTTGATCACGAATAACAGCCAAATAAGTTTAATACCGACAACGTCTACAACGTGGACCAACATACGCTGATGATATCTTGGGGCATCGACTGGCGAACTATATTACACGACATCGGAGAGCGAGGACGAGAAATAGACAAGAAGAAATCTGAAAATCAACAGCACGAAAAACTGAAAAATTTCAATCACAAGAAATGGCAATGAATTTTGAAGGAATGTAATATGTAAGGAAGTTTGTTGGGAACCGAAAAGACTTACAGAAGAATTCAGTGGCGGCGGAACCGGGGGGAGGGGGGGCTTGGGGGCTCAGCCCCCCCCCATTGAAAGAAATGAGGGGGCAACGCTTGTTTAGCCCCCCCCCCCCCCATATTTACAGAGTGTTCAGAAACACTCCTTTATGTCTTTAATTGGCTATCGCCCTTATTTTTTTAAATAACATTTAAATTTCTAGCATACTCCGTGAATATTACAATCAATCATATAAGCACTCTGGAGGCTATATTATATCATATGAGTCATCTTCCACTTGCATCTTTCGCGTCCCGTCATGGCCGTAATGTGATACTCGTGAGCCGAAGGCCTGTACTTACTGCTCGTCGGCCTTCGGTTTGACATATTCCCTGTGTTCTGCATTCCTCACCCAATGCACCAATCCTGTAGCCTATGTCACACAATAGTCTAATATGGCCACAGTATTTACCATACCCTTTTGGTAATCTTGCACCTGCCAGGCAACCCATCAAATCAAATTACTCGAGTGCGATGCTGTCGGGACGTAGGGCCTATCACTTACTACTAAATATGACCTAAGTCGATGCCATTAAACGGATTTAACAATTTGTACATTCGGTGTTATATAGGCTACGCCTTATAAACACAGTGGTGCAGCATTATTTTCTTGTATTTATTTCGCTGGTATTATGCCTTGTCACGTGATTACCGAGGCTGACACTATTTCGAATTAATTCAAGACAAAACATGTCCCTACTCAGCATGTGCTTAATGCTTCATTCTTCAGATAGAGTTAAGAATAAGAATATGTAAAATTGAGTAGTAACTATTATGAAAAGAATCCATTTGAAAATTGGTATGTAGTTGGATCATGTACAGTAAGTTGGTAGGCGATATTTCAGCAAAGATACATACAATTTAAAGAATAAAAATTTCGGTGGGATCACCTCATCCACGACAGTGAAAGGTGCTTGTACTAGGAACGCGAATGTGCGAATACGCGACAAAGACTATTTTTAGCTCCTGTGTATTTATATGGGTCTATTCAATAGGCACGCGATCCGCGAATGGCGATTTGTTTGTCCGCAGGTCGCGACAAAAACCGGAATGTCCGGTTGGGGGGGACAATTCAAGCGCAGTGACGCGCGCGACAGCTCGCGATTTCATACCGATATGGAACGCCGAATGGGACACCGTATACTGAGAAATGTCAGTATTTTGCTGCAAAATGGCATATCGGGGCACATTCTCGTGCAATTCCTTTATTTCGCCTTATATGACCCACCCATGGGCATGAAATAACCAAAAAAACTACGCACCAACAACGTCATCCGGAAAATTGTCCTGCCATGTTCTATTGAACCCCATGTCACTCATGAATGCTCTCTAAAAGCAAAAGAGTGAATTTCACTCTAATTAAGTAGTCACTCAGCAAACCCCGAATGTAAAGTGGAATTTCACTCTAATAGAGTGGAAGTATCACTTCTATAATGGCGAAGATCCGTACTCGTGCTTCTATGGAAACATTGGAGTGTGGTCAGTCAGCACACTTCGCATTCCACTCTAGAAGAGTGAAGTATTACTCTATCATGGGCGAAGATTCCGCTACAATGGAGTGAAATGGATGTTCACACCGCACACTTAAGGGATCGTGGTGAAATCATCTTTTGTTTTAAGAGTGTTGTCGCCCATTTCGTTGGAAATCTCGCAGGGACATACAGGCCCATCGCCCTATAGGCCTATAGGCCCATAGCTACAGTCGTGGTCCGTCAATGAGTGAAACTGCGGCTCTCTGTATTTTCCAATGAGGAGTATATCCTGTGGCAATAATGAGATTTTGCCTCTAAATGAGGTTTTGCGAGCGCAATGTGCTTGTCCGTTCTGGTTCCCCGCGAGTTTAATTCCGCGAGTCGCGATTCGCCTGCCTAAGTAAATACCCCCGCGACACGCAGACACGCGATTTCCTCTTCGCCCAGCGAAGAGCGTATCGCTATTCGCGCCTTCGCGTGCCTAGTAAAGCGCTAAGGATTACTTTGGTGGTCAATCTTCAAATTTTGCAATTTTCAGATGATGGGTTAACATAGCTTTAACATATGCACATGGGCATAGATATACATTCACGGAAACGACTGCGCATCTCGACCTGTCAACACGTACCATACTTAGAAAGGGTGTTCAAATGTAAGTAGGCGGGATCCAAATGATACCTTGTACGGAGAGTGACATTTTCTCAAATTGATTAACAGATGGTTGTCCGTCAAATTAAATAAAATCTTGTAAGCAATATACTAGCTGCACCTAGCAATTTAGGAGATATATTAAACAAATGGTAATTTTCACGCATTTTTCGTCCAAATTAAATGGATATAATAATAAGGTAGAAACGTATCTCTTCAAAGCAAATATAAGCCCCCATTAACGATATTTTGTCGTGAGTCACATGCAAAATTCGCCGTCGGCTTGTTCGCGGACGCTAGCAGACGACAATCCATCTTTAACTTATATTCAAGTTGCATTTTTTCTCTGATGTTTTCTCGATATGATGCAATTCAGTTAACATGAGACATGTATTTATGCCAGATATTTGTAGCACAGGCCACTCGGCAAATGCCGTTCCGGCATCTAGAGGGCCTGGAAAACCCAAAAATTTCTGCACGCTTCGCGCCAACCAATGTGGCGTTACGCTTAGATAGTAACAGTCAAGATTAAGCACCCACCCCCCCCCCCCATGAAAAATACATTTCCGCCGCGCCTGAAGATTGGTGATACAACCAAAACGCTTTCAACACTCTATCAAACAATTTACCAAGAGCAGTCCCGTAAGTACAAGCACATCAAACTCGGATTTCCGCTGCCATAATATACATAAATAATAATATTTTGTGTATAATCGCGAACTGTGGGGTACAACGAAGATCTTTATTACAAAATTGACACTTCCCAAAGAAGGACTACTCTCGCAGGTCTAACATCAGATGGACATAACAATTGGATACTGACCAAACAGATGAACTATATGATGTGACCAATCAACTCCCTTGGTCTTCAGTAGTCGGCACATAGAGATTGAGATTCTTTGGTCATGTCGCGAGACTCCAAGAAGAAGCTCCAGCGAAGAATCGCTCTGAGAGAAGATGAGACAATACTGCGAAACCAGTTGGAAGACCCGTGCCTACCTTGCTCGGAAAAATCCAAAATCGCATTCATGGACGTCAAAAGTAACAGTTTCGAGGATAGCAATAAACCTTGCGCATGATCGGTGGACACGTGGCGAGACTTGATCACTGAGCATGTCGGATAGACGAGACTCAACATACTATACTACTTATACTACTCTTCACAATTCCTAATAGCAAAGACCCTATCGTATCATCGCATCCTGCCTCGACGGAATAAGACAGTTCAAAATAAGTATAGTCCTGTTGATTATAAGGCGGTATAGAATCATATGGTGGTGCCCTGAAGCTTCGCGGCAAGTCCTCAGACAATTCCAGTGAAGTTCCCACGGGGGTGAGAACCGCCCCACCCCCCCACCATGACCCACGTGACAATAATTGTTACACAAAAACAGTTCAGGGGAGTCTTGACAGCTTTATTCAGCAAATATTGCAGCCAGCATGTGTCCATGGACTCATAAATTGTACCTATTTGCAATTGGGAGGGTGAGGCCATTTGTAAGGTTGCACTTGGGTTCCGACCTTCAACCCCCTCCCCGAGACAAACTCTTGGTACGCGCATGAACATTTCACAGGAAAAGTGTAGACCACAAAAACCATTGCAGTGTCTTGATCTTATACCACCTTGCCCCCCCCATCCCCTAAAAAATCGATTTGATTATTTGAGGTTCCTTTGGGTCTGCGGCATCAGGCCCTTCAGGCCTTATCAAGACGCCAAATGGCTTGGCGGCATACAGGCAAAATTCCAAATTGTTTAGGGGCTCCAGTTTGATGAGACTTCCTTCACATGAACATTACCGAACAATAGATGGGTTCCAAATAAGCACAACCACAATTGTCTTTCCGTTATCATAGCGCAAAAATTAAGATACTGTGTACGATCTATAAGCGGCCTTGCATCTCCCCCCCCCCCCCTCCCCCCCATCAATCCCCCCATGATGTAATAGTCGAATTTCTCACCTAAAGGCGATTGAAATATCTCAACCCCAAAATTTGTGGTTCGGGGTTTTTATATGTACTATTTTCACCCTGTGCTATTTTGGGGACAATATCAGTTTCCAATGACATTGGCCGTAATGAACTCTGGCCTCCAAAGTTATATCACACTTGTATGAAACCCAAACAGACCATCACAAGTATGATAAGTGACAACAAAAATTAAACAGAATCAACGAAATTTTCAAATAGCCCTGACAAACAGTTGGACACAGTACATCCATACGTTCTCAGGAAACCCCAAAAGCTTGGAAAGTGCGCAATCATGCAAGCAGACCAGAATGACGCCAGTGATCTGAATCACCTGAGATAGGCTATGTTAAGTTTTTTTTTTTTTTACAGTAGACATACCAAACAAGTTCATGAAAAATTAGAATAATTAATATAGAAATGAGTCCGACCAAAAAGTCAAACGAACGAGGCACCTCCAAAAACTTGAAGAAAAAACTGAAAAGTGAATAATATAGTGCAGGCGCAGCGCATGCGGTACCCACGCGCAGTCGCCAGGAAATCGAAAACAGGGACAATTTACAAAAAGTGTCAAACTGCGGGGCCCTGACGGATTGTTCCGTGGAGCGCCGAATGAGCAATTCGAACCACCTGGGCAACGAGGCTGGCTATGTTAACTGGATAAGGGGCCGGAGAATATTTCTCCAAACGATGGGACGGAAGGGGAAAGTTCTAGACAGGTGACACACAGCGAATCACCCAGTGGCGTAGCCAATGGGGATAGCAAATTGCCCCCCTGACCGGGAAAGCTGACTACGAGCCTGCCTCGCCTTACCCTCTACATCTGGTCGACTACATTCACACTGTTTCCGCTTACAGCCATTCTTCCTTCGTGCTTCCCCATCTGTACCATCTGTACCCAGCTTGTCGTCCCTGGGTACTGGGGATTGCAGCACATTCCGCGGGGATTGAGCGAGAGCATTAAAAGGATGGAACATATTACTGATATAAGTATGTCACTATACCTATATTCGAGGGGTGCACAATCGGTACATTGGTAGAACGTCGGCCGTCCTTCAATCTGGGGAAACGTGGTATGAATTCCGGTCGATTCATACCAAAGACTTGAAAAGCCTTTTGAAAGAATAGTACTGTTGCCTCCCTCGCTTTTCGCTCAGTACAAGGAGCAAAGACTAACAGAGGGATTGAAGCAGGTTAACAATCGAGGGGAAGGCGATTTGCAACTCCTTCCCAACAGTGAGTGAGGTACGCAGACGCGTATCGAGAGATTGTCTTGGGCAGTGGGGGTGGGGGGGGGATTCGAGTCGGAACACAAGGACGTGCGCCCTATAAAGGGCCTCTCCTCCCCAGTGGTTGTGGTATCAGCAAAATATGCAGTAGCAAGTTTATATGGGCTTATAAATCGTACATATTTGCCAATGGGGGGGGGGGCATTTATAGGGGTTCCGTCCCCCCCCCCCCCCCACTGCCTATGACAAATCTGCGGCGTACGCGACTGGCGTGCATGCGCCAAGTTGATCCGGGGCCATCAAGCCGGCGGTGTCAAACTCGAGGACTATTATCAAATATAATTCGAATACCGCCCTCTTTGATTGAACCAATAAATGGTAATAAGGTTGGAAGTGTAAGATTGTCAGAAATCTGTAATATCCACTCCATGTAGTTGTCTAAAAGTTGAATATGTGTCATAAATTCATGTATAAATGTGTTTCCGCCGTCTTTGGTAGCCGGGCTTTGTTCATTGAAAATGAGGGAGTCATTTTATAATCCAGCGAGGCAGTATGAGAAAGTAGGCTAGGCCTAGCCTGTATGATCGGTGTGAAGGCGTGAATACTAACGTTTGACGTAGCAGGCTCAGTTCCAAATTCGATTAGCAGCTGCAGTACTGGCTTACTGCTAATCGAAACTACGTGATCAGCAGTTGGAAAAAAAATGATTAGCAAGTTTTTTCAAGCTTGTAAATAACTAACAGGTTTCTCGCAAATGTGAATCCTCCCACAAATTATTGGCACATGAGATTTATTTATATAGGGCCCCTGAGACTGAGTAACATGTTTATTCAGCTATTAGCCTACTCCTATCTACATTGAAAATCGAATCAATAGTTCTCGGGGGAACCATACAAGGTGGGAAGCCAAGAGTGACGCACGAAACTAGTGCTACTCGGATATTCTGTGAAACCCCGCAGCGAGGCTAGTGTAGGCTACAAGCCAGTGCACATTCGTCAGCCGACAAAGTAGGACCATGCTTTCTAGAAGGAGGATAAATATAACAGACCGAACCCTATCTGACAGATCCTAAAATGCTGCCTACGAGAGGTAATATAGACTCTCGCATGTCTCCTTGCCTGGTGTAGGGTGTACTATGATCTTGCTGAAGTGAATTCTATCGGGATAGGCCTAGCCATTATATTACAGTGATATTCATTATTGTTCAAAGGGCACCAGCCAAAACATATTTAAATGTCATATGATTGAATCATTGACTATCAAACTTGGGGTTTCTTGTTATAGCAGGTTCGTGGTTTTAAAGTTACAAATTTTAAGTATGATAAAGATTTATCACTGCTAAGCAATTGTTTTAAAAATAAGGGACGTGTGAACCAGGGGCCACGTTTTCAGAAAAGATGACCCGGTTCTCGAGGCATTTCAGTGGGACCAGGGGTACTTCTATTCCAGGGCCACTAAAGGGAAAACGAGGTGTGGAAGCAAAAACAGTTTTTATCGCAAATCTCAAATTTTATGCTTCCTAATACTCGTGAGTAAAGTATGTCTGAGACTCATCTGGGGGTTAACAACACGTCAACCAATCCTACCTCACGCAGAGACATTCATTTGAATAATCGCTTACGAGTATGAGCACACGGTGCTCCGAGGAGTGAGTCATGAACCAGAGAATCGGTTTACCACGTTGCAAGTAGCCCCATGTCGACAGGTGTGTATGAGTGTTGTTCAACTGTGATTGCAATACCACAACTACAGTGAACATTACGATGCACGGAGGTAAACACGCGTGGACCTGTGGTGTCAGCTCGGCCCAGGGCCGACTCAAAACAAAAACACCTGTCATTCCCTCTAGCATCGCAGTCGCCTGTCCGCAGTGAACAAATGACAAAAGCAGGTTAGGTTGAACTGTTGACAAACAGCTGTGATGGCGAACATTGCATTTGGGGGATTTTTTGCGTAGGGGAAGGAAGTGACGATCGCGATTGGGTCGGTAAGCTCACTTTAGATGGTGGGAAAAGTGAAGATGATCTACAGTTGACGGGCGCGAGTTCGGCAGGAAAAGTTAGCACCCAAGTGACTTGAATTTGAACCTCTACGGGCGCTATTCAGCTCCTGACGGGCGCTGTTTGGCGCCGGGCGCCCGCTTATTTTATTTTTTTTCTGACCCTGCTGCTAAGTTGGCCAATTTGCAAATTGGCACATTTGATGAAAACCTGGCATATCTACCAACTTTTGAGAATGAGAAAATAGTGAAGAAAAATGTTTTAACTTTTCCTGGGTACGTATTGGGACATCATAAAAAGGTTTCCAGTGCCCAATCGATGAAATATATGAAATTTTAGGGAGCCATATCTTCCCACCAAACAGCTCTTTGCTATGAGCCGGGAACAGTGAAATTTAATGATTTTTTGTCTCGCCTGAATGAAATTCAGGAGGGTCGATGTTGGGTGTGGCGTCACACCTTTTTCGCTAGCAGGATATCTTTCGAACAGTAGGTGCAATTGCAACAAATTTTCAGGGTAGCTTCAGGGTGGGGACCGATGGAATTTTGGGGCACAAAAGTCACTTAATAAGTAAGGTAATTAAGCCTATTTATGTAATTTATTGTGTCGGTCGGTAGCAACGAGAACAGCTAACACCGTAGGTCTATGGTGGACTGGTTTGGCCACATAGATGCGTTTATAATAAGGTCGCGATGAACGTTAATTATTTTAATACTTTAATACATTTATGCGAATAAATTCAAAAGTTTGTCAGGGGATTTTCACGAAACTCAGTGAATATGGTTTACCTTCGTTCCAAAACTTTTTAACGAAGATCCGGGATCAATGGAGGTTCATTCAACTTACCTTAATTTGCCAGAATTTATGCCAATCTTCAAGTTGGGTGGATTTTCCATGAACCTAGTGGGTATGGGTTACCTTGAGTTCCGAAAATTTCTAATGGATTCAGGGTCACTGGAGGTCATTCACGTGTATAATTTATTGCATTATGCGTAATTTTAAAGTTGCCGCATTTTGTGAAACTGTGGAAATGCCAGAATTGCAAATTTAGGCAATTTAGTCACATTTCCACAAGAGTCAATAATCAGACTTTTCGAATTTGAAATTGGTCACTGAGTTAGAGGCTGCGTTTCTGTCAAATGCTAAAATGCTGAAATCTTTAGCGACACATGGAATTGCCTTATAATTGGTGCATGCGTGAGTAATGAAATAACACTGATCGCGCACACAAGGCGAGACAATGGGGGCAATCGCCTTGTTTATTCTCGTTCAACAATTATGATATAAACACCAAACAAGAATGCACCTCTGCGTAGTGATTCCTTGCCTTTTTTCTGAAATGTTCCCCTTAATCAGCTATATTAAACCCTGCAAGATGGTGTTGCGAACTCAAACCACAACTTTGGACACAAACGACCCAATCACCTGCAATATTACTAACCGCAAGAGCTTGCTGTTGCTTTTGACCCCGACCAAAGGTTCCAACGTTCCCATTCAGCTGGGGAGGAAGCCCCAGCGACCGTAACACGGAGTCAGCAGACTGCCAGGGCTAGGCTAATTGATGAGGATCACTTTAGGGAAATTATCACTCTTAAGTGACTGGTGTGGTCCAAGCAGATTAAATTGAATGAAGTGCAGTTTTTGAATCGGACGACCAACATCATCACCGAATGTGAAAAAAAAATCTACTTTTGGGGATATATGTGTGGGCAAGAGAAGTGCATACAGGCCTAGATATTGTCAATTGCTCCCTCCACT
>JAODTK010001151.1:0-11741 GCA_026419785.1 Sclerodactyla briareus
GATTATGGGATGGCATGTACTAGCATACAATGTGTTGGAAACTGCTGCAACAAAATTCATGTAAAAAACAAGACACACCCTTCACCTTCCTGGAAAGTAATTTCTGGTGTGTGGGGTGTAAATTGGAGTCAATTACCACTTGCAGGGTAAGGGGTGGGGTTAAGAGAAAAGGGTGCTATTAGAAAACGAATTGCAGTTGCAATCTCATAGTTTCGTTAATTTTTTTCCAGGACATCTGTTGATTCACCCTGGGTACCAAATACAGCTCTGATTATCGTCATTGGTCACCAAGCTCCTACACATTGTGCTGCATCTTTGGAATATGAGATAGCACACACATTATGCACTTCATGTTAGAGGTTGCGTGTCCCACGCAGAGTTCTCCAATAGAATCCAACTGGCGTGAATTTTAGTGGCCTGCGAGATTCAAATGATAAGTGAGACTCTGTTTACTGTATCTTCCATGCAGTATCACAACTTTCGGCTAGTACAGTGACAGTCACACTCAAGCAAAGTGCCCTGCCCCCCCCAAAAAAACACCTGAGAACCCCCTGTCCTAGGAATATTCCTCCGGGAGAGTAATAAAGTTATTATAGTTAGCAGACACTGACACATTTCAAAACTAAAGCACAATCCAGAGACAGTCTCGATGCCTGAAGGTGAGGGCAGAATGCCAACTAATAATCATTAAAAGATTACGCATTTAGCCATTCATCCAAGGGAGGTGGAGGAGTCTAACTTTATTCAAATTTCTTGGATGGCAGGGGAACTACCTATAAAGGTTTTCAACCTTTGACCTACACAACTGATACAGTTATTCAAACTGTCATGCACTGGAGGCCATTGGAGTATCACTACAAAACACCCAGTTACACAGCTACGTAAAGATGGTAAAATCCTTTCAGGAATAGCCCCTGTCTGTGGGTTGCGGACTTTCCAGTTTTAGGGAAGCAAGCAATTTTCAACAGACGGCGATCCACAGACGTTTGATGAATGGTCGTCATGGAGAGGGATCTAGGAGATGTTATGTCCCCACCTCCCTTCTTTTTTCATTTACTATGGATACCAGAATACCCGATGCAATCTGGGCTCATTTGTTCTCATGTAATAAAAGTTTTATGTCGGATCTGTGGCATTAGAGACGGGCAGGAACAATTTGCATTATTTCCACCCAACATTTCCTAGGTGCACACAACTTGTTTGGGGGAATGGTGCCCCTCATCATCTCATGCCCCCCTTCCCTTGGACATACTCTGCCATGTACGGTAATAGTCTTCCCTGGCAAAGGAACAGCATATGCTTCATCCCTTTGACATATATCGGCTATGGAATTGCAAGACACCTATCGTAGATACAATGTAAACCTGC
The DNA here is from genome assembly GCA_026419785.1 of Sclerodactyla briareus. NCBI lineage: Eukaryota > Metazoa > Echinodermata > Holothuroidea > Dendrochirotida > Sclerodactylidae > Sclerodactyla > Sclerodactyla briareus. The sequence goes on from JAODTK010001151.1 coordinate 1,369, forward strand.
ATTCACCTAGACATGATTTAATGATATTTATAGACGCATCCACACATGTGGCATGACTGTTGTATGTGAGATCACGTGTCGCCCTTTTAAGTACCACCTTCTGACCAGGCAAGAATGCATCTTCATCCCCTGTTGTACTAACCCATCTCTTGTCAACTGTGAAGCCCATTGTACTTGAACATTGACTTTGACAGATACATATAACACAGATTTCCAATGTGTTGGTGGACTCTGGATCTCACCTTGCCAGCACTAACTGAAGTGGGCCCATTATAGGTCTACTTCATTGCTGAGTACATTACTTACACATTTTTTTTTAGTCACGAAATAGTTTTCTTTGCTCAATAAGGACGCATGTTATGAGAGTAAACTAATCTATGGTCAGTTTCCCTCCTCCTTGTGTATAAAGCCGTTACCTGATAACCCCAGAGACCCCGTCATGCTGCCAGGGCACTACTACATGTTTACCACCGTATAGCAAAGGGAGGGTAACGCCTTGTAAGTGTAAACTCATGCATTTCCATGTCCCCCCCCCGGGGTAGTCGTTGGTGGGGGGTGCGCGCCCCCCCCCCCCCCCCGCCTCCCTGATAGCCCAGCCCCGCTATTGCCACAGTTTGGCCCGGGAATGTCAACATTATTTTGTGGTCCCCACCATGCAGGGAAGGTGGGAGTTTTTAGCATAGATGTTTGTGAAGCGGTCAACCTGCCATCCCTGTGTGCCGGTGTATCGGATGCGACATTGTGTTTAATTGTTTTTGAAAACAATATCCTCCGCTCAGTCTCTTTTCCTATCCCCCGTACGGGAGTGGCGGCCGTAGTTATAAATAAGCCAGTTCGGACAGTTTACCGTTTATGAATGATAATGCATATTATGCAAAGGTCAGGAGGAACGACAGCAGTTTGACGTTGACCTACAGTGTGGCCGACGATCTTTCGTACTCCCCCCCCCCGTTGAAATTCTAATCCTGCCAACACAAACTTTACAGATTTCCCCCCATACTTATCAACATAACATTTTGAAACCTGGGAAGATTGGTTGGTTTTTGAATAGTGATGACAGTTCAAAATATCTGTATGCAACAGACAATATTGCTATGGGGGGAATCCTGTCTCTTCCCCGAACTGTTCAGTGGTGAGCATGCTCACATTAAACTCAACTTGCTTATGACAAACTGCAAGCATCACACTATAATGATAATGATAAAAATTGTGGGTCCGATCAGTGAGCGAAAAATTGTTTGATAAACTTGACAATGAATTGATTGACCATTAGGAGGTTGCGGGAGCTCTGTTTATCATTGGCTTTTCATCGCTATTGTGTGACCTCTCAATTTTATTGTTATCGCGACGTTTTAACGGGGGCTTTAGGGTTCGGTGTGGACAAATAAAAACTTGTCAGAGAAACAAACAGCTGGTTGTAACAATCAGAAAATAACCCTATTAATGACTACACCTAAATGAGTCACTGAGCCCTTACCTTGGTTACAACTCTAAGGAAACCATTCCTTACTTACTTCATGCAAATGCTTATTGGCGGTGACCTTCAGCATCTTTAAGATTGTAGACACTGTCGAATCACCACAACAGAACAGGTTTTGGGAATCTTGGTGATTTATGAAACTCACCCCACCTGGACTATGCACCCCCCCCCTTGCCCCACGTCGAGCTTTTCTCGGCAATTACAACAACAAATGCGGTTGGCCACCCCATCGCCCTTCCTTTTTTCTTCCCGGCTAGGCGTCAACCGGGAAGGGCTCGGAGCCCGAAGGGTTGCGCAGTGAATGGCCCGGAAGCGGGAAGGAAGGGCGGGAACGGCCCATGTGGGGTAGTATTCATAAATTCACAGATTCCCAAACCTGTTTCTTTTTGGTGAATCTAATTCTCATTTATTCAACTTACTTCACATGGACTATGCACCAGACTACACCGGGAACCCGGAGGCGGGTGAGTGCCATCACGCTGGTTAGTCTGATTGGTGGCCCCGACCGTAATGGAAGGTACAGTGACATGCTAGGGCAGCCCCGACCAAGAAAACAGTCGTTGTGGGGGACTGCCCAGAGTCAGCTGGGTCGTATAGGCGCGGAAGAGACAGTGAGAGATCTACGACGGGAGAGGCCTCCGGGGACCTGGGGTCACCGTGACGAGATGCGGATCCGAGGGGGGAACGGCGAGGTCGAATCGCCTAGGCCGGACAACGCGGAATGCAGACGAGACGGGGGGCCGCTCGGAAGCCAGAACCCGGGCACCAAAAAGACGGAGGCCGGAAACGCGGGAGGGCAAAAGGTGGAAGGCCGGGGCGCCCGCGGGACCGGAAAGCGCGGAGGCCGGAACCGCAAAGGCCGCGAAACCGCCGAAACCGCAGAAGAGCGGAGCCGCAGAATACGCATAGGCCGGAGCCGGCGGAAACGCAATCGGCTTGAGCCGCCTAAAAACGGAAGGCGGAGGCCGGAGCCGCGTAACCGCAGAGGCAGGAGCCGCGGAACCGCAAGAGGACGCGTAGCCGCCAGACAGGAAACCCGGGAAGGCGGAAGGAGGCTGGAACCGGGGAACCAGAAGGCGGAACCGACGTAGGGCCGGAGCCGCGTTAGGCCGGAGCCGCGGAACCGCAAAGCCGGAGCCGTGGGAACCGGAAAGGCGGACGGCAGGGACCGCGTAAAAGCGCAGGCCCGGAACCGCCTAACGGAAAGGCGGAGAGGCCGACCGAGGAGCAGGAGGTGTAGACGCGGAGGGCCTGGGGCCGCGGAGCCCGCGGTGCGGCACCTGAGACAACAGAGCTGGGCCCGGAAGGTCCGGAGGCCAAACCGCGGAGGCCGAAAGCGTTTGGAGGCCGGAGCTGCGGTAGCCAGCAGCGCGGCACCTGAGCCACATAGCCCGGGGGCGACAAAGGACCGGCGGCCTGAAGTGCGGGTACCGCAGCCTGCGGCACATGGGGCCACAAAGCCTGGGCCACAAGTGGGTCCCAAGGCCCGCAGAACCGCGAAGGACGGGAAACGCTGAGGCGGAGCCGCAGAGATGAAGCTTCCTCACGCAGCAACGGCACCTGAGACCCATAGCATGAAGCGACAAGGTCCGGAGGCCGAGAGAGCCGCGGAGCAGCGGGAGGCCTGAGCGCGGGGGGGCCCGGAGTGCGGGGCCCGGAGTCATAAAGCCCGGCGCCACGGAGCCCGGAGGCTGCGGAGCCCAAAGTCATAAAGCCCTGTGAGCGCGGAGCCACGAAGCACGGAGGCAGGACAAGAGAGAAAGCACGGCAGTCGCGGAAACCACGAAGCCGCAGGGGCACAAAGCCGGGTCGCGGGGGGCCACCAAAATAAGGAGGTCGGTTACCCCTATGCCGCCGGATTATTTCCGAGCCGCGGAGCCACAAAGACGGAGGCATGAAGCCCGGCCACAAAAAACCGGAGCCATGTTAGCACGGAGCCGCGGCCAAGAGCTGGCTCTCGGAGCCAACGAGTCCCGGAAGCCGCGAAAGCCGGAGTCACAAAGCCATGTAGCCCCCGGCCACCGGAGCGGTGGAGCCTGGAGGCCGTGCAGAGCCGTCAGGAGAGGGAAAGTGGTTCTTCATCGGGGGAGCCACAGTCCCCGTTTCAGCACCAGCCCAAACGTGTTGGACGCGCCCACCGTTCGGGGCAGGGGCGGCACTACTCCTCGCCAAAGAACTCCACATGAAAACCGCTCCGGCCACCGCAAGGCGCTAAAGGTTAAGAGCGACGTAGGCATGACCCTCGCGCTCAGGCAGAGTTAGCCTGAAACGAGCGGTATGGTGGGTTGAGGCAGGGCCGATGTCGACGCTCTCTACGTAGGCGGGGAACATGACCCGGTTTTCCTTTTCCTTTTTCTCCTCGAGGTCTCAGTCCCCACCGACCCTGGTCACCGGGAAGTGACGTCAGTCTCCTCCACCGGCAGGTAACTGCTGGTTTAAGGGGCATCTCTAGGGTCGCTGCTTGCGCAGCGTTGCGCGTTGGCGGGCGTCGGTGAAGCGGAAGCCTGGCGGACTAAATCAAACATCAGTCGTGTTAGAGCCATAACCCTCCGCTGGTGCTTACCGGAGATCACTGCAGAGCCGTCACCTCTCGCGAGAAGAGCTCGCCAGAAATTCGCTTGCACGCCGCGAACCCGCGGAGGGCAGCCGAAAAAACCCGCTCGCGCGGCACAGTTCACCCACTCAGGAGGGCGGAGTCCAGGAGCGCGGTCGCCGGGAACCGACGGGCTCGCCCCCTGCGATCAACCTGTCCAAGCCTGCGCCGGGAACCATAAACAACAGCTGACCGTCAGAATCAAGAACGAAACGAGCTCTTCGGACCTGATTCTTTAACGCGGCACAACCCCGCACGATCAGCCAACTAGCCATGCGCAATGCTTCCGAATTCAACGGCTATGGGCGGGGAAGACACGCAGAAGGAGCTGCGTGAGAAACAAGCGGGCTTGTTCTGGCGGCGGCTGTACCCCGGAAGGTTTTGTCGAAACCGCGGCGAGAGATGAGGGACAAGGGGGAGGACTGCTGGAAAACGGCAGCTGGGACAGGCCAGAGGTAGGATTGCTGCGGCTACCGCTGCTGCGTTGTCGGGAACTACCCAAGGCATCGCTTGCAGTCGGTCAGCAGAAGCGCTCCCCTCGAGGAGAGACATGGTGGACGCAGGATGGCCGGGGGACCTGCGCTTACCGCCGCTTCCTCCTGCTGCCTACGGAATTGCGTCAGCCCGAAAGCGGGGATCGGTCCTCGGTAGAGACGCAGAAGAGAGAGAGAAGAGACTGGCCATGGAAGAATGAAGAGATGGGAGGCCGGCAGCCGGGGCCGAGAGCTGGTTGGTGGCTCAGCCGAAATAGTCGGAACCGGATGGACCGCTGCTCCGTCTCCGTCCGACTGTTCACTCGCGGGTGGGTTGGTACAGCCTTGGCGTGAAGGGAGGCCAGCGAACGCCCAGCCGCGAACCGCTCGATTGCACATGGAACAAGGCGATGCACACCGGGGGCCGATCCCGAGAAATCCAAGGTTTTCGCTCGGCTCGGCTCGTTGGCCGACGGCCTTGCGCGGGTGCACGGACCGGTCAGTTGCGTCCAGGCTGGCCTCGGCTTCCGAAAGCAATTTCAAGGCAGCCACATACTCACCCCTCAGATTGTTGGAACGAGAGCCGCGCGTCCAGTCCTCAACTGTGCTCAAATTGCGTTTCCGAGCCGTGGTCCGCTCTCCCGCGGGTTGGACCTTTCGAAGCGTGGGCGGATCTAGCAAGTCGCGGGAAGCGAGCCGCTTGAGCGCCGCGAGCAGGCTTACTGACCCGTGAACCCGCTCTACCGAGCTTCAGGGCCGGCCCTGCCGAGCAGCGGGGTCGGCCTTTACCGAGCCGTGGACGGATCTGAGGGCCAGCACAACTGAGCGGCGGGTCGGCCCTGTCGAGACGCGGGAAAGTTCTACCGTGGGACCGCCGCGCCGAACGACGAACGGGGGTGATGAGGTCGCCCGATGGTCGCGGTCTTGGATCGGCGGCGACCCCTTAGAGGACATTATGAAGGCAGGCCGAGCCCGCAGGTAGGCGCTGCAAAGCCATGGGCGGGCTCTGCCGAGCCATGGCTCGGCTTGCTGCGTGCGGGGTGGCTCGACAGAAGTCATGGCCGGCTCCACCGAGCCGTGGGCGGCATTCTACCGAGCCATGGGTAGGTTCTGCCACGCCGTGGGGAGGTTCTGCCAAGACGTGGGTTCGGCCACTGCCGAGCCATGGGTCGGCCCTGCCGAGCCATGGGTCGGCGCTGTCTGGCCCTGGTTCGGCTCGCCGAGCCGTGAGCGGCTCTCCCGGCTCTTCAGAGCCGTGGTTCGGCCTTGTCAAGCAGGTGGTCGGCCCGCGAGTAATAGAAAGGATATTACTAGCCGTGGGTCGGCTCAGCCGTGGCCGGTCTCCGCCGGCGTGGTCGGCATCTACTGAGCCGCGCACCCCTCAGCCGAGCCGTGGTCCGGTTTGTTCCGGAGCCGTGGCCTGGCTCCGCCGACGCCGTGGTTCGGACTTTTCGAGCGTGGCGGATCTCCGGAGCGTGGCCCGGCTATACAGAGACGTGGCGGCTTGCCGAGCCGTGGGGGTCGGGCGGTGCGTGGCCGTGGACCCCGTGCGGCTCTACCAAGACGTGGGGTTCGGCTCTACAGAGCCGTAATCCCTTGCTGAGCCGAGCGTGGGTCGGCTCTGCAGAGCCGTTTGGCCGGAGCTCTTCCGAGCGTTGTTGGCGGCTCTGCTGAGCCGGGGCCAGCTTTTCCGAGCCGTGGCACGGCTCTTCCGAGCCATGGCCCGGCTCCACCGAGCAGTGGCCCGGCTCTGCGAAGCCGTGGCCGGCTTCGAGCAGTCGGCCTGGCTCCGCCGAGCACGTGGCCCGGCTCTTCCGAGCCTTGGCCAGCTCCACCGAGCAGTGGCCCGGCTCTGCCGAGCCGTGGGCCCGGCCTTTTCCGAGCCTGGGCGGATGCTTCCGAGCGTGGGAAGGCTTCCGAGTCGTGGCCCGGCTCCAACGAGCGTGGCCCCAGGCTCAACCGAGCCGTTGGGTCGGATCCTAACCCTAGTGTGGGTCGGCTCAACAGAGCTGGGGGTCGGATCCACCGAGACGTGGGTCGGCTACCGGCCGTGGCCCGCTCCACGAGCGTGGGCCCGGCTCTGCCGAGCCGTGGGACGGCTTTTCGAGCAGTGGGCCGGCTTTATCGAGCCGTGGGGAGGCTCTCCAGAGCCGGGGGTCGGCTCTACCGAGACCGTGGGTCGGTCGGCGGCCTTCCGAGCAGTGGGTGGCTCTCCCGAGCGTGGCACAGGCGCCACGCGCTGGCCCGGCTCCACCGAGCCGGGGGCTCCCCGAGCCGTGGGTCGGATCTACCGAAGCCGTGGGTCGGATCGGACGGATCTTACGAGCGTGTGGTCGGCGCTCTGGGCTCTCCCGAGCCAGGCCACGCCGGGCCGAGGCCGCGCCCAGCTCCACCGCCGGCGGACTGCCGAGCGCGGAGGGCTGTCCGCCCGCCAGAGGGGCCCGAGCGAAAGAAAGGCGACACGGGAGATGATTCCCCCTGGGGGCCTAGAGAGTATTATGCGGCCGTACCGGGGGACCATGACGGTCTCTCCGGGGCTCGAGCTCCGGGGGTGGCCTGGACAAAAGGCTTGACGCTCTCTAGATTTCCTGGGGACCGTGGTCCCGCCGGACGTGTCCTGGACTGGTGATCCGGCCCGTACCGTTGGGTGTGAAACCATAAGCGTCGGTTGTGATGGGTGCGTGGACGGCATTGGTCGGTCCCGAGGCGGGTTGAAGTCCGATGGGAAACTTCCCATGAGTGTTCCGGTCATCCTCGAATCACAGGCCTGGAGTGTGGTATTATGCCCAGGGACGTGGAGCCACCGGCAACCCCGGTCTATTACGGGAACAGAACATCCACACCGCCGCGGCAATACCGCGGCTCAACGAGCCACCGGGACATCGGGTATCCAAGGCTCGGCTAATCCCTAACGACCGCGGTAATTAACGCCGTGTTCCACAGAGCCACCGGAACGTTCGGTATCCAAGGCTCGGTGATGCATTACGACCACAGCACAATGAGCTGTGCTGGAATTTTCCCGTGGGAGAAAAGGAACATTTACGTGATTCAAAACAAGGCTCCCACGGCCCCAAAAATCTTGTTATGCTACACGAAGATTTTGGCAGCTTCCTTCGTAGAAAAACTCAAGAAAATTACGGAGAATGCACAGCGACCAGAATTCGGGCCGCGAGCCCCCGAGGGAAAGTTTCGAATTCCCGAGCGGAGCTCTTTTGAAGGAAATTCCTCTCGCCCCGCCGCCCGCTGCGAGGCCACCAAACAACGAAACAGGCGGCCCTAAAAGGTCCCAAAACCCCGGGGAAGGGAAGGGGAAGGAACCCAAGGGGCAGGGCAGGGCGGGACGGGGGGGAGGGAAAGGGATTAGAGGGGTAGGGCCTGGGCATGGAAACCGAAAAAAGACAAGAAGCAGCCAACCGCGGTCCAGGCGCTAGGCCGGGTACCGCGTAGGGTAGGCTAGCGCAGTACGCAAAACACTACAGCATGGTAGGCAACTAGGCTAACGCCGCGCAGGGAACGGCCGGTTTTGCGTTAGATAGAGTGGATAGCGGACGAAACGCACGAACCAACCATCCCAACCTTTCCCACAAATCACGTAAGAGAAGAGATACTCGAACGAAAGGTCCCCGCAAAAACGCTGACCAAATCCAGCCAACGTAAGAAAAGATGATAGAAAGCAGAAAAACGATACTAGGAACGGTTTGGGGCGAAAAAATCGAGCCAAAAACTCGACCGAACTGACAACTAGCCTGGCAAAAAGCGAAGGGCGATGGGGGGCCAACCCGCCATGTGTATGTAATTGCCAGAAGCTCGACGTGGCAAGGGTGTGGGTGCATAGTCTATGTGGGGGAGTTGAATTAATAAAGCGATAGATTACGGGTCTATGGGTCAAAGACATCTTTTTCGGCAGTCTGAACCCTAAACACCCTAAACATGACACTATAGAGCAACCAATATTTTGATGATTACAGAATTCTGGAAAGTCACACTCATTACACCACTTGCAATCTGGTCCATAACTAGCAGACCAACTCTTTTTGAGACATCATAAGGCGTCAAACATCCCTAGCCCCAAATGTAACCAATTAGAATGCGAAGGAAGAGTTCCCTCTAATTTTTGATGACAAAGAAGCTTGACGATTGAATGCATTGGACACATTGTGATTTGTGGAATGTACAGGAAAGTTGAGACAAAATGTGGGCAAATGAGCATACCTGATCTCATCTCAATAAGATTGGCCGTGGGCAGTTTAGGTTGGTACCGTACCATGGTAGAAATTCCACTAAGAATTAGTAAACAATGTCGTATGCAGCTCTGAGTTATTCTATAAAATCTTCAACCTAAGACCCCCCTGCAATAGATGACCTACTAGAGGGGTCAGGAAGAGTTTGAATGCCGCCAACACGCCCGACATTGCCAACTAAAATTCAATTATGTTGCCCCCAACATGTAGCTCAGGGGTACTCTCACTATGCCAATTATGATGGGGGACATGATCCCGAGAGGCTGACTGGTTTTTGGGGTCTTACATCTATAGAATTACATACAACAAAACTACATCTCATACCTCACAATTTGACCTCTCCCTAAGCCAACTGGTCCATTCTGGTGAAAGATCACACTCTTAACCAAAAGCGCAATGCCACGCCACTCTTCCGCCAGAATCTGGCTCTCAGTCACAAGCTTGGCAACAAAGTTCACAGCGCTGAAATGAATTTCTCCACACAACTGAAGTATCATAAGAGTGCGTCTTTGCTCAAATTGGAGGGGAAATGTTCGAACACTTCCACAAAGCTGGTTGCCGTTGAAGGACCTTCCGTGGGTACAGTTCACTCAGACCCATGAGTTGATTGTATTTACATTAGCCTAAGTGCATATGGATAAGATAATTCTTGCTTTATAATTATTTTATCCAATGTCAAGAATAACTTGGGGCTAGCAACCCCTAGTATGTGCCTTGTTGAAAAGAGCACCCTCCTTCTCAAGATCGTCTAGTACCTACATGGAATGACGTAAACTTTCCGGACTTGCATGATGAGTAATACCCGTGCCATGAGGGGGTCAACTTTTCCAACCAGAGAGGGGGGGGGAGGGGGAGGGGAGCTCTATCAAGACAATTATCAAGTATTCAGTTGTATAACTAAGTGGTCCTGTGCTCTCGTTACAGAATGAATTGTCTAGCAATCAGCCAGAGCATGTGATCAACAAACACCCAACACAGCACAGTGATTGGTCTTTCTATGTACCACACCCAACACACATCTATTTCCCTCAATGGTTCAACCAACCATGGATGTGGGAGTGCTTGCTGCCACAGGGCCCTGGCTTCAATCTCAGCAGGAAGCGTTCACTATAAGGTACTACCCACGAATTGAGTCATGAAGCGCGTGCTGTTTCCTCTTAACATGCTTCCACCGGGTGTGTAAAATCAAATAACCTGTAGAGTGCTCTTGGAAGTGGCAGGCTCTAGATACAGGTAGTTCCTGCTCCTATAATGAATACTGTACATTTTACAACAATTTTGCCACCAGACATCGAGCAAATTTGCTAATACAGGTGATATGATGGGAGTAGGAGGGAGAGGGAAATAGTGGTTCTCAGGACATTGCAGTTACTATGAGCAATCATTTAGGTGCCCAAGTATACAGCAAATCTGTCACCAAATGGACAAACTGAAATTTGAAGGTTTTTGCAATTCAAGGTTTAGGATCCGGCTGAATGTGTGATGGTTTAGGAGGTTATGATGAACTGAGTTATGTGGAACTATGCGACTCCATCATTATCTTCATTATACTGAGCCACTGGCCCAAGGTGAGCATGGTCAGTGGC
>JAODTK010001152.1:0-11856 GCA_026419785.1 Sclerodactyla briareus
TTGACGGATGTGTACCAACAGTGGTGGAAGTGACAGAAATGATGGCATCTTGATGGAAGCATCAGACGAAATGGTTACGTCAGACTGACAGAATGCTTATGTCAGGGCTTGCCGTCGTGTTCCAGTCTGTCAGTCTGCCTTAAGAAGTATTAGAGGCAGGACGGAACAACCCTGTCAACACATGAGTGTTGACGGGGACCGGGATGATAAAGACGTAACAGACGGAATCTTGACGGGAGCATTCCGTCAGCTGAAGGAGTGACGGAGGTGGTTACCGTCAATCGGACCCTTAGTCAAGTTCTTGTCAGCTGAGGGATGAACTCCGTCTGATGGAGTACATGACAGACTAAGCTCTGACGGAGTGTTGACGGGGCCAAAAAAACCTGTCAACCCTCAGCAGACTGATGGGACATTGACGGAACTTGGCAGAAAACCGTAGTGTGAGACCGGCTTGACATACTCAGGAACCCTTAACGCTCCACTCGACCATCATAGGCTAGGTCTGGATACCTGTAGGCACTTACCAATCATTATGGGGACAAATCCCCCCCAATATGAGATGTGCCTCAGCAGCATGAAGCAGATCCTAACAAAGGGCGCCCAACCAAGCCGGAACTAATGGGAACCGATGCTCGACCAGGGTTTCATTTCATACCAGCACACTAGGCCGGAGCTAGGCTCTATAGTTTTACCGTATGCCATGATGGTACTAGGAGACTCAGATTTTATAAGTCACTATCGATTTGTAGACGAATAAAGTATAAATTAAAACTTGAACGATATTTTTTTGCTTTTTTTTCTTCAGATCCTGCTGGTTCGCAGTACTGTAGATCTCAAAAGTCAAGAATATTTGAACAGCAAATATCTCACAATTGGAATAGGTTTAGTCAAAGAAAAAGTCCGATTGGTACATGCAGTCATCAACAATGAAAAAAGTCCTGTACAATGCTCCATTAGGAAAATCGCCGTTTGATCACAATGCAATTTTCTGTTTGCCCTGGACGTACTCCGTCCCTTTTCCCTCGTCAACTATACAATAGGCCTATTGTATAGTTATGATAAACAATCAAGCGGTCCCATCTCATGAGGAACTAGCAATCTACTGTTACCAAGCATTAATGTTCTTTGTCTGTAGAATTTTCGATATTGGAAGTGGTTGTTCTTGTTCACAGTCCATATCATGGACACTCATAGATCACAACTCCGTAATTGAACGAATACTGTATTCATTCGCTAAGCGCCCATATCCCGTGAGGCGCCCCCCCAAGTTTTTTGCAATGCAGGTGAATTACCCACAACACATGGCTGCGAAATTGCAACACTTATTGCTCGAAATTGGAACACTTTTTACGTAAACAGACATTCAAAATATCGCACTGTTGCAGCAAACAATGTATGCTATTTCCAACAGGCAGTGCATCTACCGCCCTCTACAGCCCACCCTCATCAATATATTATGGAAAACATAATCGGTAGAATTATATATACTCTTAAGCGCCCATACTGAAACTTTGAATCGTAGGTCATTTCATATTCAGTTAATAAGTTTGAACTTGAACAACCAAATTAAATGCCGTCTGCAGTATATATCCAAGTGCTAGATTCCATAATTTTTCCATGATCCCTTGCAAGCCTGCCCAATTTTTCCATGATCCACCCAGAAAATGTTGGTTTCTGCTCCGGATTCTGGCTATTTCTCATCAAAGTCTTCGACTGTTTAACTCTCTTTCCTTTTTTTCACCTTCGTTATTTACAGTTCAAGCCAGATGGATTGCCCCGACAAGCTGACAAAGGGGATGCTGTTGAAGTCATATACCGTAAGGAATAGTAAATCATGTAAATTGTCAGTCTAGCCCAGGCGCCTACCGAGATTTTTTTTGTGGGGGGGGTTGATGCAAACTCAAAGGAAGTGTGCCCTTACGAATAAGGCCTAACCCCCTCCCTATTGGCAAATAAGCACCAATTTATGAGCCCGGAGACACATGATGCTGCAATATGCGCTAAATAACAGCTGCAAACCTCTACTGAACTGCAGAAAATCAGCTTTGGGTTGGAAAATTATTGATCACTTGAGTCATTGGGGGTTCTGACCCCCCAACCCCCCCCCTTCCCCCCCCAACCCCTGTGGGTTATGCCACTGGTCTAGCCCAGTGAAATCCTGAAATCTATTTCACTGATTGCTCAGCGCATATGTACAGTTCTGCCAACGCTCAAAGCCAGGAGTAGTCTCGTACCCTAGTCTATAGTACCATAGATTAGTAGCTCCAAAAGCCAATTTTTTCATCAATGGCAGAGCCAGGAAATAATATTTGACTCGCGAGAGTTCTCTTTGTACAAATTGGTGGACATGGCCCCCTGAAAAGATGTCTAGTTCCCACCATGACTGTATGGGCAAAATTGCCCCTGAGGGCTATTCCCCAAGTATTGGGCTAATAGCCTGATCCTCCGTGAATTACTGCCTGTCAATGGTATTTTGATCTCCGACAACAGCCTCACTACAGTTTAACCCAGGGACCTAATCTCGATGCAGTATGGGAATCATGCCTTTTACGTTTACAGTTTCCCTCCAGTCACATGCGTGGTCACTTCCCCTCTTTCAGAAAAGTTGAACTGCTACTTGCGCAAGTTTGTTTAATGGGTTACTCCTGTTTATTTTCCATTTAGTTTTTCCATGTTTCCCTTCCCTATAAAGGCCTTAGAAATGTAAACCCTGATTGCGCACTCTATAAATGTGGGTATTTGTAGTATTATTGTTTGCACACTGCCACACAGTTATTCAGTCGTTTCATGGGCATGCATGCGCAATGAAATCCGGAGCAACTCTTGGACTCTGTGTCATTCACCTACCTCATAATGATCACAAACCTAAACCTCATCCTCGTTGGGGCAAACAAAATTAGCTCAATGATTCTAAAAAATTGAGATATGATCGGTGAATGCTATCGAGTTGGAGCAGTGGTCCAGCTGCTCGTTGGAACTTATTTTGGTATTCACAAAGAATAATGTTTAGTCTTGTGCGACGTTATGAGACTTTTGGACAGGTTCAACTAAAGTTGGCGTATCGTTCTTTCAGTTTCTGACTTCAGTTATTGATTCTGAATCATGCCTGGCAACCGCAAGTACTCCCATTAACGTCGCTGGTAAGAGTTATCTCCACCAGCTAGGAGATAATGCCTTTGTGCAAGGTTTTGGTCGTAGTCATACCTATAACAAACTTTGAAAAATTAAACCCACTGCCATTGTGGTGTGATGCTTAGCGTGAAAAACATAACCATTGATTTGCCCAACGACTAGTAGAGACTGAGGGCGCTGCCTCTCGGAGTGAATTAATATACTGTATAATCAAATGAGAAAGAAGAAATTTTACGAGTTATGCAGTATGACTTCTGTATTTATTGCATGAATTGGGGTGCCTTGTGGCTCTTGCACAATGTTCCAGACTCAAAAGCCCCTTATCCCATGAGAAGAATTATTCGTATTAACATCCGGTTTGGACTGGCTCATGAGTTTTTTCCTTTGCTATTATATCGGCCTCTTCATTATATTGGCGTGCAGTTGAGTGAACATTCCCCCTTTCTCTGGCATCTCTCTGCAAGTCTCCACACACCATTTTTTGGTGTACACTAAGTTTTGAAACATGTCCAACAACACTTGTACCTCTATTTTGTTCATTTCCAGGGAACTCTTGGATTAGACGGGACCGTCTTTGATTCCTCGCTACGCTAGGGCTAGATCCAATTGGCTTCCATCTCTGCAGGGCAGGGTCATAACTGGAGGGACGAGGCATAGTCGGCATGTGTGTCGGGTGAGCATGGTGGTTTTCCCCTTCCTGCCTCGGCCTGATGGGAATCAAATCAATTTCAAAGTTTTTTCAGAGCGTATATTTGATTGTTGTGTAGCTCACGAGGTCTGCAAATTCCTCAAATCACAAGAAGATTAATTGATGATTGGTTTATCGCTTATGCAGGCCTCGTGCCCTCTCACCACATTTTTTTGAAGTACAATAGCCATGAAATGGATTTTCTTTGAAATGAACCACGGACGGTTTCTGTATCTCCCATTAATCCTTCCACCAAGATGATTTGTCCTGCATTTTATAGTAATCACAAATATTACAATTACCCACCAAAATACTGCACCATTGATATTCTAGAGGAGCACCATAGGGTAGCGAGTAACCTTTCTACGTTACATTCCACCAAAATATTGGCTTCAGAGAAAACGGACACACAAGCTTGTGTCGTTTTTGTACGGATTTCCGCCATCAAAAAAAAAAAAAAATTGGAGCAATACCACTCATCAGTGCATGTTTCGCATGCCCATGTGTAATATTCTTTTGAGGGACCCTCTACGAAGATACATAATCTAACTTTTACTATCATTAAGTCAGTTCAAGGGCCTTTGCGTCGTTTTGATCACTTCTCAAGGGAATTATGGAAAGTGGTTTTCTTCATGACCATGTACTTTAGGATGCTGCTGCTGCTGCTGCCCATTGCATCGCCTGTGCACATCACGGTTTGTGGTTCACTCCGGATGCATCATTCCTGTTCGTTATGAGTCCAGGATCTCACTGCGAGTAACGTCCCCTAGTTCGCGGGGGGGGGGGTTCCCATGATAGTAGCTCTTGTCGGCGCACCACTACTCGATTAATCACCCTCTTGTGCCCCGTCTAGAATGTTGGGAGGCAGTAAGATGATGTGCATTCCCGAGATCACCTTGGAAAGGGCCCGATAGTACAAAGTACTCATAGGTCCATTTACAAAATCGGTATGAGTTGCACGAATTACGCAACTTACCCCGTATATTAAGGCGGCGCGGTGTTGGCTACCCAGGCAGGAGCAGGGTGCGACCAATTGAACTGCCGTGGCATCGTGCATATTACTATTGCCAAGTTGCGTCATGGTACAACTTTAAACCCTAAACGTCTGTACTATACTGGATAACATTTATTTGCCATTGGACGTTTAAGTTCATGAGCATCTTGCTAAGAATTTCATCGAGTTTTTATCATCGCCGAAAATCACCCATCTGCTTTCAATCGACATTCAGATCTGCTATGACATTTTTCTCCGACTTTGTCTCATCAGATATGTTTATCCTTAGCTTTTGGCGTGATATTTGTTTTGGAATTTATTCTCCCGCTCGATCCCTTTTTGGCGTAGTCTCATATTTAGCCTAGGCTGCTCCTAGCATCAATAGGTGTGCATGCCTTCCCCCGTAGCCTAACACACGTGGGTGTGTGGTCTCCTATTGTGTTAGGTTCAGTGGGGCGGGATCTGTTGTCCGGGTGCGTCCTAGCTGAGCCCCCCCCCCCTCCCGCCCGCCTCCTTCCTTGGGTTTTCCCCTTCCCTCCCTGTCCCCCCCTTCCCGGGGGGTTTGTCTCTTCCGCGCCGGCGCTAGGAATGTTACCAAGACGGGTGAGCGCGGGGAATGGGGGATACTTTGTTCTTTAACTTGGCTTGGAGTCTAAGTTTAACTCGTCTTATCGTGAGTTCGTTACCGGCCGATTATCGTGTGTTTTTTGTATATTCTTATACTGCAAGACCCTACGGTATGACATTTCGCATATCATGTCTGAAGTGATTCCTTCTTGTGATAGCTTTGTATACCGTTCGTTATCGCCTGATGGTTTGTGGTGTTGTATATTCTTATACTGCAATACTCTAGTATTATGACATTTCGCTTATCATGTCGGAAGTGAGTCCTATGCGTGATATTGTTACCCTCTGGTAGTTGTTATTTTGTATAGTCTATCAGCAATACCTAGTATTATGACATAGCACATATTCAAGTCGGAATTGATTCCTATCTGTGATCTCACTATGTAATAAAAATCCCGTTCGTTATCGGCTGATTTATGTATTTTGTATAATCTTATCTGCAATACACTCATTAGTATGACATATCACATTTCTGCTTTCGTTATCAGGCTGATGTTATGTATTTTGTATAATCTTATACTGCATACACTCGTATTATGACATCCCACATTTCATGCGGAAGTGTTCTATTTGTGATATTGTTAATCTTTCAGATATCAACTTACCCCATATGTGGTACCCTGCACCCCACCCCCGCCCATTGAACATCTGGCGATTACACAAATGTTCCGGGTTTGGCCACCCCAGCGCCTTCTCTTTTTGCCAGACGTTTCGTCTACAATTGAGCATCTTGGCTTAGAAATTCGTCAAGAATTTCACCTTTAGATTTAGTCTTACGACTCCCACTCATCGTTTTAAATCATTTGGATCAACCTGTCTACAGTTGATTTCTCACCTATTCCAAACGATTTTTCTTATGGATTATTCGTTTTTTGAAGGACTTATTCCTCTCTCGATCTCAATTGTCGAAGTCCTTTTGTTTAGCCTAAGCTGCACCTAACACAGTATTCGTGTAACGTTCCTACTGCCTAACGTCCACGGCGTGTGACTTCCCGGCCCGTATTGTGTTACGTTGCAGCGGCTGGTACTTGTTGTCGTGTGCTTCCCCCCTGCCTGCCTGCCCGCCCTCTCCCTCCCATCCTTCCCCTGGGTTCCCCTTCCGACCTTCCCTTCCCTCTCCGTCCCTGGGGTTGGGGGTGGCCGCGCTCAGCGCTAGGGATTCTAGTTACGTAAATCCAGTGAGAGAGGGGGAACGGGAAAACGCGGAGTAGTACCTCGTCCTGTATGTTTTATGGTTTTCATGCATGGATGTCGGCTCGTTGCCATTGCATGCGAGCCGTATTACTGTAATGTTAAACTGCCCCTAGTTTCCACGGTTTCTTGATGGGCTCCTTGCATGTTTATCGGCTCGTTTGCCTTCGGGTGTGCAGCTGTAACTTCGAATGTTTTATGTGTGACGCATGTTCCATGTTGATATATATATATATATTGACTTTATGCCCGTGGTGAGGTTTTTCTTGGTCATAGATACCCCCTCCTTAAGCGCCACTTTTCCCTGGTAGGGAGAGGTGGGCCGTTTCCATCTCCGATTGTCCAATGTTGATGATTTAGCCTACCACTTTACCACTTCTCCCCGTTTCTTTGATAAAATGGGATGTCTCCCACCTTTGATCGCCTATATTTCACTGTGTCACTTATGTATGCTACTTTTCCATGTATTGACTCTATGTCCATTAGCGGGGGTTCATGAACGAGAAGACTCCTCACCCCTTCTTCGTAATTGGAGAAAGGGGACGCTTGTAACTTGGTTCGCCGTGTGTGATGTATGCTACATTGCCTTGTATGATTTTTAATGTCGTGACGAGGGTTCATGGAGGTAAAGACTTCCTCAGCGGGCTTTCTCTCAGGTATGGAGAGGTGTGCCGTTTTGTAGGCTCTCAGTGTTGTCCCCGTGCTGGCCAACTCGAGAAAAGGTAGCGGGTATCATTGTGCGCCGAGGCCCGTAAGCCCCGGTGCGGACATCTCGGCGTCGGAAGTGAAGCCAGGCAGGGGATCGTCGTCCAGAGAGGATGTCAGCGTCTTCGGTCCCCGAGGAAGACCCCTGGGAGGAATAAGGGAGAATGTCGTACCAAGAAACTTCGAGCTCGGCCCCCTCGTTGGCAGGGTGTGTTGCCCGTTGGAGCCGGCTTCCCCCGGGCATGGAGCTCTGGATCCTCCCGGTCCTAGGACGTGGGCCCGGTGATCCTAAAGGCCCCGCGAGTCGGCTTCGGCTGTCTCGCCCACCGACTTTGTCGGTGCCGGTTCCGCTGGTGGGTTGCCGAACACCCCCGTCCGTGCCGGAGGCCCCTCCCGCGCAGATGGAGCCGACCCAACCGGGCCCGGCCGGGGTGATCCTCGGTTGGACTGCGGTTACCCTCCCGTCACGGGCCAGGGGCCCTCCCTGCGCGGAGGGAGCCGACCCATTGGGGTCCTGCCGGGGTGATCCTCGGTTGGCCTGCGGTTCCCGCCCGTCACTGGCCGGGGCCCCTCCCGGCTCGGAGGAGCCGACCCAACCGGTCCGGCCGGGGTGAGCCTCGGTTGGACTGCGGTAACCTGCCCGTCACTATTCGGCCGGGGCCCCTCCCGGCTCGGCGGTAGCCGACTCAACCGGGTCCACCGGGTGATCCCTCGGTTGAACTGCTGTAACCCCCCGTCTTGGTCGGTGCCGGTGCCGTGCACCAATCTCGGCGGGCCCTGGACCCGACCGGAACGGCCCGGTCCATGGCCGCTGCCGATACGTACCGATACACCGGCCGCCGCGGGGCGTTATACCCAATTGCCGCCCCGGCAGCCACGGTCCAGGGGTTGCTGCCACACCACGGGACCCAGGCATGTATCACAAGTCCATCCGGGATCGCCGTCAGCCTCTTCTCACGTCGACCATACGAGTTGGAAGCGGCCCAATACTGAGTTCCTACACCGGTGGACAGGACCATTTCCCCTCTGCTCCTCGACCGCACGTCCCTCTAAAGGCGAATGCGCCGCAGGTCTCACCGGTGCAAACAGCAGTAGACGCAAGGGCCACAAAGGTCGTCGTCGTCGTAGACCTCCCTCGTCCTACAGCTCGGATGGCGATTCATCTCCGAAGGGAAAAGTCGAAGCATCGCGGGATATGGACCAGAGCCGGCACCGACTCAGCCTGCCCGTCGCGGTTGCCCGGTGACACTCCTCTTCCGAGCCGGAGGCCTCATCCCTGCGCGGAGACTGCCGATCGGGCCAGTTCCGGCTCTTTTGCCGTATCTCCCGTCTGAACCGGAGGCCACTCTCGCGCTGAGGGAGCCGAACGAACCGGTTTCCGTTGCGATGGCCGTAACACCCCCGAGGCCTCCCCCGACGGGTGGGAACCACCCGTCACGGGCGTCCACTGGCGGATAACCCTGCTCTAGGCTGCAGACTAAGGACTGGCAATGTTGTGAACTTTCATGTTCAGGAGAACCGTGTACGGCTCTTCAGAACCGGGCACGCTATCCCGGGCCGTGTGCCTGGTCCCGCGGCCGCGGCACGTTGCCGGGGCTGTCCGCACGCTCGCAACGAGGCCTGGGTATGGGCCCTCCCCTCCACGGCACGGAATGGAACTCGCTGAAGTAGTCTTCATGAGAACTGTCCCGCCATCGTCTCCCACCATTTCCACTGTCCACCGTGAGGGCACGGGCCCACCGCAGTGCCCTGTGCTAGCTGGTGCAGGTCCAATATGGGGTACGTTGAATATCTGACTAGATTCACACTTCACTGTTTTGGTGAATCTGTGAAGTACGAATACTTACCCATATTGGACACTCCTCCCAACCCGTCCCCACTTTCCCGAGGCCCTCACGGCCGTCCTCCCTGTTCGGATTTTGCGGGCCTTCGCCCAATTCTAGGACGCCTTGCCTGGAAAAAAGAGAAGGGCGGATGGGGGGGCCAACCCCGACTTTTGTGTTATTGCCTGAGATTTCCATGGCGCGGGGGTGGGTGCCGGTCCCATATGGGGTAAGTAATTCATCCTTCACAGATTCACAAACCGTGAAGTTTGTTGATTGTCTATCGTTCGTGAGGATGTATAACTCCGAAGGTATTTTCCGGTATCGGCTATGTTATTTATTTTGTATAAATCTTATACTCAATACACTCGATAGCCATATCACTTCATGTCGGAAGTGATTCCTATTTGTGATATTGTTATGGTATATGTTCGGGAGGAGTTTACTCCCTGAAGGAATTTTTCCGTAGCGGGACTTTCCCTCAGATACGGGAAAGTGTCGCTGGCCGGACCTTCCGGCCATCTCTACCTGGGACAGAGGAATCCTGGGAGGCGCCGCCTTGTATACGAAGACTACCTACCGACGGCATAGAAGACCCAGTGATATGGCGGCTCTCGAAGAAGAGGGACGTTCCTGAGCTTGGCCCCTTCCTGGGCCCGTGGGCAGTGCTCGTTAGCATCCGTGAGTCCCACAGGCATAGAGCTCGGGGTCACATGACCCTCAACCGGCGGGGCGGCCGAGGTGGCCCCTCTTTGCTCTGGTCGCAGGCCGACTGGTAAGGGTCGGCGTCCGTCCTCCGGGTCCGATCGTGGTGTGGTCACACCTCGAAACGCCGCGGCGGTCCCGACGAGCTTGCGTTCGGGACAGTCCCGCGGCCGCGGATCGGCGGGCCGTTAAACTCTCAGGCATCAGCCAGCGCCATGGGACCAGGATCAGTGACCAGGGATCATCCAAGCCCTACAGGCCACGCCTACTCGTCAACATCTCCCCAGGAAGGTCTCTGCTCGGATTCGGATAGCGGCTAGGCAGAGTAGTTTTCATTTGCTAGCCAAGCCGCGAGCCCTAGGGGGCGATGTTTCAAACCAGTTTCGCCGGTTTTTCAGACAGTTTAGAGCCGCCGACGTTTCCAGTGGCCCGACGGCTTGACCCTCCTGGACCCTCCCGGCCTCCGCGTAGGGGAGGTTCCGCTGCGGCCCCTCAGGAACTCACTGTTGGGTTCCGGCAGAGGGGAGAAGACGACAAACGCTCCCCATACCCGAGATCTCTCGGGAGGTCTCCGGGGGCACTAGGCAGCCGCCGACAGCCTTAGCGCCGGGAGTCTCTCTTGTCCGGCACTCCGACTCAAGTGGAGCAGTGTGTTTCTACACCCGAGGAGCGGCGAGGCTTTTACCCGCCGGTAGTCCCTGGGGGTCGGATGGACAGCGTCCTTGTTAGTGTTACTACGACATAGTTACTACGTTCGGGCGACCTCGCAACTCTGTCACGATACAAGTGACCTATCGCGTCGGTGTCCGGTGGCCCTCCTATCCATTGCCAGTCTGTCCTACTTGAGCGGCGGGTTACTTAAGGCCGCACGGACAGCGTCACAGGGCCTGGTGACCAGCCCGTTCGATAAGAGTTGCCTTCAGTCAGCCATCCTTCGCAGGCCGGGGCCTCTCGCGGGATTATTTCGAGGAAGTGCGGCTAGCGGAATCTGAATGAATTAAGTCCCTTGGGAGCCGACCTTGGAAAAGGAGTCTCCACCACCAGGTCTAGCTTCCAGGCCCGTATAAGCCCCCTCGCCTAGGCTAGGGAGCTGCTCGGGTCAGCGTCGGGGTTTGCTGCGGCCGCCCAGAGCGCCACCTCTGCCAGAGTCGGATCTCTTTAAGAAATCAGCTGGCCTCGCGGAGGCTCACCGATGCTGGCAGACTACTATGTTCGTCAGCGAGTGACCTCCTATCAGCCTTGCCCCACCCCGCCACCCCCGGGCGGAAGGCCACCGGGCGGAGTTGCAGGCTCCACTACAGCGAACAGTACAGCCTTGCCATTCGAGGACCAGGGCCGTTATTCCGGTCAGGGTCTGGCTTCCAAGCGTACTGCTTCCGTGGTAGAGACTATAGTTGCTACTTTCCCTCGGGTTCTTACCAGGCCCACTCTCGCTCACTCCGTTAGCGAACTCCTAGAGGGCTCGCCTACATAATCTATTTCACCTACTCTACTACCCCTTATCGACCATGCACCCCCTCAATATGCCGGGTTGGCCACCCCATCGCCCTTCTCTTTTTGCCAGACTATTCGTCTGCAACGGTGTTTTTTCGGCATGGAAAAAGTTCAAAAATTTTCGACCAAAGGAAGTTGTTACGTTGGTGAACGTTTTGGAGCCCGTAGCTACTCTTCCAGCTTCGTGGAGAAGCATTTTGAAAAGAGTGGTGTTCGTTTTCGCGATGTTTTTGGTCGTTTTTGTTTTCTCTCTTGTCGCCGTCGCGCGTAAAGACGTTCCTAACAGCCTAGGCTGCGCATAACGTAGGGAGTGTGTGTACCTCCCGTTGCCTAACAGTCCACTGTGTTGTTACACATTGGGCGTGTCTCTCACCTGCGAGTTTCGCTTGTTGGGGTTTGGCGTTGTTTTTGGGGGTGTTTTGGTTCGTAAGTTGGTCAGTACGATTCCTCCTTCCCCCTACCTCACTCCTCCCTCGGGCCCTACTCCCAGGTCCGTC
>JAODTK010001153.1:0-12325 GCA_026419785.1 Sclerodactyla briareus
AAAGCTGAGTTCACAACTAAGGCCTAGGCTGTTATTTAGCTAGCGCTGGAGTGGCCAACTTTCTGTTGCAACTTAAGTTTCTGGACAAGCTTCAATCTCAATTAATTTACCCTAAGCCCAATGATTGTAGTAAGAAAAGGTTCAGAACTCATTCATCCCCGTATTGGTCTTTGGCAGGGGAGCATCACCAAACATGCACCCGAAATCATTCAGGAATCTCTCTCACTTACCATATGGACTGTTGATAAGACACTTCACAAGTTGTGGTTTGCATTGCCACTCTTAAGTGATGTATAATCATGCGGATGTTTATGGTAAGTCGATGTTGCCCAGATGATGAATAATAGGATCGCAAAATGAGCCCTGAGTGGCAACAATTCTGTTTTACAAAACCTATGTTTCAAAACAAGGACGGTTCAACTTCACATCCGCCCTCGACATCCGCCCTATACTATCCGCACAATTTCGGCAGTTCCGCCGTGGCGCAGCACGGAGGAACGTGCCGAAAATTGTGGCGGAACGGTGGACGGTGAAGAGCGAAATTAATGGAAGGATAAGAAGGAGATTGGAGGACAATATGACACGAAAGGTGAGGTAGGACTATGTGTTCGGTTTGATACCAAAGTTAATGATCCGTGGCAGCAGGATCGATCCTCGGTGACTGGAGACGAGAAAACGTGCATGGACCTAATAACTACAAATTGAATTTAAAATTGAAAATACCGCTGGCCTACTGAGTGTGCATGGGTCGGGGACGGGTGATGGGGTAAGGAATGGCTAGGAGTGGCTTGGATAAGCTCATCAGTAAATGCATGATTCGGTGTGGTAGCACAAGAATGGATTACGGGACGGAGGTATATCATTGGGCTTGGCGGATTGGCGAAACTCACCCAAGAGGCACTGTAAAAACTGTTCGCGCGCGGGGAAGCGGGGAAGTGTAATGGTCATTGCGAGGAATCGACACTCGCGTTTAAGGAGGAAAGTTTAATTGCAAGGAATCGCTGGATAACCTCGGGAGGCAGGTAGCGGGGGACTGGGGAAAGTTGTAATTGTTATTGCAAGAATCGTGTATAAAACTCGCGGTTAGCGGGGAAGTGTAATTGTTCCTGCGAGAAATCGCTTTGTGACACCCGCAGTTAATTTTATTTGATACATGTTCACAGGTGGAAGTTACACTGAGTAACGGCCCCTGGGGGGTAACACCTGCCAGCAGAGAAGAGAAGAAAAAACTAATGGGCATCAGAATTTACAGGTGCATAACGCATAAACATATCATCACAATTATTTCATTCTTCGATGATGTAATCATTGTTAGCAAAAGCCAAAAGGAGTAAACTATGTACATGCATACCGCATTTCGAAAAGTAATAACACTATCCTAGAATAGTGCTTTATGTTTAGAGTGCGGTTCACAAAGGCACCAATGTTCTGTTTCGTGAAGTTTCGTTTTATTTAGGCTCAATAGTACACAAAACAAAACCCCATTTCAGTCCTCAATTTTTCCATGTAAACCCCGTATAGGCCTGTAACCGCAAATGTGGACGGGGTTGGTCGGGTTTTCCCCAAAATGGCGGGCCTGGTTCTTTCTGTCAAAATGGGCTTCCCTTGCAATGTGGGAGGCATGATCATTGAGCTTGGCCAACATATCCATTCATGACAAAATATTTGTGCATTGATGAACACCTGATGGATAAACACCAGGACATATCAAGAAGAATAATTATGCTGAGGCGATCGGAATTCTGACATTAAGTTTTAGAAAATACTTATAATATCTGCCTTTCGGTTATAGGCCGATAGGGGGGAAAGCGGACCTTTCGCAATTAGGGGGGTCGTTGACCGTCGTTCGAACAGTCCGGACCAGTTCTCAAGTTTTGTCGCCCAGCGTCAAATGGAGGTCTTCAACAATATAGGACTTGCATCGGCAAAGCCTAAACTTAATGGTTCGGAACTTGCAGCTATCCCTGCAATATATACCCGTGACGATATATGGCTCCTAGAGAGGACAGGACCAAGGTTAATGTCTAGTGTAGTACAGTTTTAATTGGATATTAGTATTTTCTTTTTCTGTTCCGTAATGTTCTGTTCGTGTAGCTCATGTTATGTTTTGAAAGATTCAATATAGAGGACATTGGGGAAGATTAGCCCTCGGCAAAACTAAGTTAAAAATTTGTAGGTGAAATAGGCTACTGTTGTAATAATAACACCCGTGGTTTCAAAAAGGGTTTGTTCCTGTACGTATTACTTGAATGTACGTACATCACTCACTGCATTAAATGTAGTCGAAGTCCATTAAGTGTCAAGACGGTCTTGGTGATGTTCTGGGAATATTGCCGCTATTCGATAAACTGAGAAATAAACCCCAAGCAAACACGAAAACGTTTCAAACAGTTCTTATATGTTTTATATAAAGTTTTCTATGTTGAGCAACAGGAATGTTACAGAAACGTCCTTACCATTCCAAGAATGTTTGGGAAAATATTCTAGAAACATTTCATTTCATTTCAAATTTGAGAGTATAGCAAAACTAGGGCATCAAAATGATAATATTAATATTTACACGAAACCTATCATAACTTTTTTTTTGAGCCAAAATCTTTTTGCACCAAAAACCTTGTAAACCCTTTCAGAATCATTGGGGAAATGTTTTCAAACGTTTCTTCAAAACGCTTTGTGAAACGTTCTGGAAACATTCACCTAACCTTCGTGTTATTCAACAAAAAAACGTTTTCGAAACACTCAGCCGAAAACATGTTTTAAAAACGCTTTTAAAAAGTTTTGGTGTTTGTAGGAAACAAAATAGGTATTGATTCATTGTGGCGGTATATTGAAGTCTATAAAACAGATAATAACATGTTAACAATAACATATTCTCGTTTTTGTTAGCTTGAAAATTATGATTCTAGCCTGTTGCGTTCATTTTTATAACGAAAAATGTCGGTCTTTAAATGAAGCTCTTATTGCCTTACTTCGTTACTTGCAGACTATAAGCGGGAGAGAGAGTTCAATCGCGATTCGAAAACGGAACCACCAGTATAGTTAGGAATTATAAAAAATGGGCATATATTATTCCACAGTGGATAAATTGATTGAGGCAAATGTTACTTTTTAGCGTGTTTGTAAATATGAAACTCTCTCTACTTCGGAATGTAATGTACAGTAGAATAAAGATAGGGGATTCACCCCGTCTGTGTTTCGACTTAAAAAAAAAAAAAAGCTTGTGTTGTACTTATTGAAGCTTTTGTTGTACTTATGTTAACTTCTTCACGGGGTGCAAGTGGGGATGCGACATGAAGTGGACCCCAGAAAAGATGAACGCTGATATGAGCGATTGGAGAAATTCATGACCCAGTTAATGTGTTTCCGTTGATCTGATGGACCGTTTTGGTCCAACAAAAGAAGGAAGTTAGGTCCAGCTATTGTGTGGGAATAAGTCGATCAGCGGGGCGCAGAGAAATTAAGGCACTGTGATTGGGTAATCTTCCGACAATTGAACGCGGCTATGGGTGAATATCAAAGACACGTGACTATAGCCTGAAAATAGTAACATAGATAAAAAGAGTCTGGCGGGAATATGGCCTTAAAAGACGGGTATGCAGGTGAAACTTCTGCACATTGATACCCTAATTGCTACCACTCCGACCAATATGCTGAAAAGCCTACTACTCTTCCGTTCGACACTACATAGAATTTGGTAAGAAGCCTGCAACGCCAGGAAATATTACAAGATAGTAGGCCATGGATGGCCCAACGACGATACGCAATCGTCTGTAAAGCACTGCGGTCCGTAAACGTCAGGAAGCTGTCTCGTGTGATATTTGTCAGAGATTGTAGTGGCACCGGAGATGTGGTCCAGGTAAAGCGAATGTGATAATTTCAGCTAAGTAAGTAGTTGGTTATAATCAACCGGGCCATGATCTTAATCGTATAAAAAAAATCTTAATGGAAAAATACTTTGGCGTCGTTGATACCGGGGAATGTTTCTTCAAAATTTGGGGACTGTTCACCGGAACGACATTGAACGTTGGGGCCAGCATACTCTATACGGTTCTTCTACCGTTTGTTTTATCAAACATTTCTTCTGACCATCGAGTACGATATTATCCTTCAAGAATGTTACGCGGTTGTGCCCAAAACATTTTCAAAACACGTGTATACTCTAAACACACACCTGCGCCAATTATAACGGTGCCATTTAGAATGTAAATCATGTTTAAATTGTGTTTCGCATTTTAAAGCAGTGACGCTTTTGAACAGAAGAAGCTCCATGGTATTTGAAATGTTTCCAACAAAACATTTCATGGGTATGAGTTGAGGTGTCGACAGGGTTGTTCACGTGGCTAAGAGTGTTGCGTTATTGCAACATGGAATATGTTTCTGTAAAAACACTCGATGAACAAAAACTCGAAGGAGAAACATGTTATTCAAAACGTGTTTTTATTGTTTTTACGGTTTCTGTTTATTGAAGCGACTTATCATAAATTGCACTATGAAGACAGGTTTAAGAATTTCACGCTGTTGTGCCCAACATTCTGAAACGGCATCCATACCTGACAAAAAATTCATCTTTAGACACCTGAACAATCCTGGAAGATCTGCTGCAAGATATTCATTTATCAGTGATATCCTGAAAAGGCAAAAAAAGTTTCGTTGTGTTCCATCACACGTTGTGAAACGGAATATCTCCAATTTATAGGCATAATCGGAGGGATCATATACAAACAGTGGAGTTTTTTAAACACTCTCCAAACATCAGTTTTAAGAAAATTTAGAGAATAATTAAATTGATACAATCTCAAAACGTGTTCATTTCCGCCGGTATTGAAAAGCCGAATTTCACATTGTTGTTCCCAATATTCCGTGACGCATTCATATACCGGTACTCTAAAATATTCTATCATTAACACAACTTGCTTGGACACTCTGGGTTTGCAGTCGATGTGCATTTAAACATAAAAATTCTGAAAAGTTAGTTTTACCACGGGTGTGGCTCATTTTACAATTCTAGAGCGGCAAATATTTGAAGACCAGGCCGAAAATAACAAACACCTAAATCAAACAATAACAATGACCTTCTAAATTAAAACGGTCAGGGCATCGACTTCAGGTCCCCGTCACAAATACATCTAGATTCCGCCGAGACCTTTCTCCCCGGGATGCCATACATCGCTTCAACACCACGCCCACACCGCTAGCCCACTTCTTTCGGTATATTGCTTATAGTCTTCTTACGGTTCAGTGTTTTTATCTGTTCCATGTTCTTTACTGTATGTTGTATTACGATTTATGTTGTACTGTCGGCAAAGAATCAATTTTCCGTTTTCTTTGGCCATGGACATAAATGTTCTATATATCATTGATCATCTAATCTATGTTCGGCTCATGGTACCACTAGACTGCGCCAGGCTTGCCAATTCTCTTGTTCCATTTCGCAAACTTTGAAATGATGAAACTTATATCTGTCAGTTATTCAATTTTTTTTTATAGAATGAATGGGAATGGACCTCTATTTCAACACATTTGCAATATAACGACCCAACTCAAAATCGCAAACTTTAGAGCAAGCAACCATGACTACAGAAAAAAGTGGGCAGAAACGTCTACAAAGGATGGCCGAAACGTCCAGGAAACGACTAGTTGACCACCATTTAATAATAATACGGACAATAACCGTTAAGCTCAACCTACCGAAACGTCGGTTGGTTGGCCGATGTCTGCGTGGTTGCCGAAACGACGATAAATTAATATAATAGATCATGAAACGACAACGAGGTTGACGAAGTGGTAAGATTGGCCGCGAATACGAAGCGTCCTGACTCCCAACTACCTTGCACTGCCTATTTCTCATTTCCAAAACTACAGCAACTGTTATACCCAGGCTACCAGAAGATACTTTCAGCGACTGATATGACCTAGCTAGCCTGGGACTGTATTATATAAAATTGTACAGGAGCGGAATGTCGGAATGTTGATATTTGTCGGGGCGGAATGGACATTTTTAGGGCGGAAAAGGTGACATTTTCAGGAGCGGAAAGTGCCAAGGGCGGAATATGACGGCCCCCGTTTGAGCAAATTACTAGCTTTCCCACTGGTCTAAAAAGGTTCTATTGCAGGCTCGCGTCCTTCGGGCGTGAGGAGTTCTGTGAAACGAGTTCTGGGTGACGTTTAAACGATCTAAGAACGTTTAATACGGCCGTTTTAAACGGTTAGCTGATTAAACGAAAATGACAGCCAGTTCAAGGGTCTTCCAAAACAGAGGTACCACTGGTCGACAATAATAAAAATGGTAGCAAAAATCCAAATAAAGCAGGACACCCTACGGGAGGTCACCAGATGGAATGCTTGGAGGGGGGGAAACGTCCAATTGCACAAAATCCGAGGTTATTGGTAACCCTTGGGTCCTCTAACGTTGGGTACTATCGACAATATATGGAATAACAGCATCAGGTTCAATACTTGCGCGCACCTAAGCAAACAAATGGAGATCCATTCCCCTTCCCAATGTTAATGGAGTCCTCTGAAACGGACACAACTGTGTGTCCACGTCTGATCACGAACCCAGCTTATGAGGCGAGGGCAAGCAGTGTTTTTTGTAGAACCTAAACGCCACCCCCAAACTCGATCTGCAAGTTCCACTACAGGATTGACCCCCCCCCCCCTTCGGCGCAAAGGTCGGTGGGAGAGGAGAGAGGGCTTAGTTCTCTGAAGGCCCATGCCACCCGGCCTTTGTCTCCGTTAGGTGATTAGAAAACTGCGCACATTGTCCGCATCGCTGGGTAGAGCGAGATGCTGAAATGGGTTCGAGGAAGGTTGGGGTCACTGCAATGCTGGGCCAGCTATGTGATTCCTCCCAAGTTTGTTGCATTGTACCAAAACGTTGCTGTATATAAGATTCTAAATTGGTCCCAGAGGACGAAGAGGTGGAAATTGTTTGAGGGGGTAATAGAGTTTCTAATTGTTTGGTCCTCATTAGAACCAGGTGGACGAGGAATGTATTCGGTCACGACTAGAAAGGAATCTTCCAGGTCCATCATTTGAGGTCAAGGTTAATGAACCACAAGAATCATGAGAACTTATTCCGGTCGCACAGGACAGGACCCGACGGGGAAGGGGGGGGGGGGGGGGTATATTTCTGTCCGTGGTTGTAAATCGAAGTTCACTCCACTGTTCCATACTGTTCACCAACATGGTCGCCTTACCACGTATGCTGCAATCAGATTAGGGAGGAAAATCGGAGACCAACTTTTTGCTGTTTAGAGACGGACTTCCGCTGCTCTGGGGAAAACGCCCCTAATTCACTCCATGTGGTGATGCAGGAACAAATGACTAATCAGGAATGTTTGGGACCAAAATGACCAATATTTGCAAGACCGCATGCCCCAAGAGCTAGGCCCATTCTCATGTTTGCAAGTTATACAGACTTTGACCTATGGTTGACTTCACCGACCCCCACCAACACAATAGGTTCTGTATCTCATGGGGAACACACATACCAAGTATGGCTGAATCCATCATGGTGGGGTCGAAGTATCGTATTACAAAGCCAAAATTGGCCAAAGTATCGAATTTTCACAAATTTTCTTTGGGAACCAAAAAATTCACCCCAACCTGAATCAAAAAAAATCGGGTCCTGTACTTCCCATAAGAAAGCTATACAGCTAATTTGAACTTGATCAGACAAACCTTTTGGACTTATTCGTTGTTACAAGGTTTAAGGACTTTGACCTCTGGTGACCTCTGACCTACCCTCAAACAATGGGGTTCATGTACTCATCATGGTGAACACACATACCAAACTGTATGAGCCTGACCTACAGACCTGATCAAGTTATTCGTGTTTACAAGCTGGCGTCACACAACACACACACGCACACCACACACACACGACGTGACTGCATAGATTCGCTGACTTCGTCAACGATCAAAATTGGATTTCAATCGGAATTTGTGCCATTTTTATGTGACGTGGGAATACCAAGAACAAGATGATCAGGATTTGGTGGTGATTACACCCACAAATGAGTGAAATACATGAATTTTTCTGGCTTGCTCCATTGACTGGTTTACGCAAAGTGCGGCATGATTTGCATAATGTATACCCATGTAATGATGTGACCGGATGTATTATATGAAAATCATCTATTAATAGGGATCAGATTATAAATGGGGCTAGGGTTATGAGGGTTAATGTGCTTACACATCCCTAACCTAATAACACATGGGTACATTTGCAATAATGCCCAAAGTGTCCTCTCTTAAATGGAAGTTTTGCACGTTGCCTATAGCCTGCTACTTGGAACTAGCCACAGCAAGTTAGGTCTAGGCCTCCTAGATTATCACTCGTGGGCCGTCACACAACAGCAAGTATTAAAAGTGGAAAGCCTGAAAAGCATAGGCCTAGGCTAGGCCCGTCAACCTAGTCACGTGTGACGTATCAGAAAGAAGTTTTACTGTAGCGCACTTCCCAATGAAGTGACAATCGTCCCTCATGACTCCCACTTCTCCCTCAGATTTACCAGCCTCTATAACCTTTCAAAACATCATTTGATAACATTCCAATCCACTCAAAGTTAAATTGCATTAGTATAACGTTGATATTACAAGCCTAAATTATGACCTAATAATTGGGGAAAATCACTACCCTTTTTTTCCAGCCTGTCTTGTTTTGAAACATAGTTTGTACCAGAAGTGTTGCCACTCAGGTCTCATCTTGGTCAATCCTATTATTCAGATTTGGCACATGCAAGACATTACTATATAAATCTGCTGAGTATTCATGCCTCAGAGTGGTCAACGCACAACAACTTGTTAAGGCTTTGATCAATTTGTGATCAGTGAAGTTTAAGAGAATCCTGACTGATTCCGGTCATGGGTCGCGTTTTTGCGCGTCTGCGCGTCCAGAAGCTTTGTTTGCATTGTGGACGCATAAAACATCAATATCCCCTCGCCATTCGTCCAGTCTCCCTGCTCGGACGCACAGATTTTTATGCTCAGATTTTTTCTAGGGGACGTTTGATTCTGCTTGTTTTCCAACCTACTTGAGTGCAAATAAAAAGTTCATAAACAAAGCCACAACAACGTTCGCCACAGTAATAGTGCCAAGTGCTAACTTACTGCTTAGGGCTTAGGCTTTATTTAGTTGCTGACTGTTTAGTTTTCACCGGACTTAGGCTATATTATTCTCTTCCTTTGCTAACTTTGACGAGAGGAGTGATGATCAATTTCCTCTTTTTTTATGGTCCGCAGCAGATTCTCAAACTAATAATAGTTGGAAGTCTTAGCCAAATTCCGTCACGATGTTTGGGGACTGGTTAGGCTATGTTCCATAAACTTTGTTGTACTGAAAGGATAACACTAGGCCTAACAGTTGGATCTCTTCATCCCAGCTAACGCTGTTGAGGGCATGGCTACTTTATAATTAGAGTTTATACACTTTACTCTCGACTACGTACCTGCAGTGCCGGAAGTACAAGGGATTTTAGGCTATTTTACCCACTCAGATTGCTTAAATGATTGTAGGTCTGTGAGCATGAGGCCTAGGCCGTATCACAGGCCTTGGGACTCAGCTTAAATCTCAGGGCGTTGCCACTTGCCAGCTATTCACTCCCTAGTTTTGTGTTTGTTACAGAAGCGTAGCCGCGTAGGATAGCTATAACTTAAACGTGGAGGCCGTAAGACAAGGCTTGGGCATAACTTGAGCTACGTAGGGATCATAATTGATTTCTATTCTGTGAAAGAGAACTTCCCTCTGACTCTGTCAGTTGGTCCATTAAAAAGAACAACATCACATACAGGCGAGTACAGGTGGTACCTAATGTAGCTACCGTGCCAATATCAGTCAATGTGAACACTCACCCACAATTGTTGACAGAGCTCCTTTTTCGAATTAGAGTATGAGGTGCAGTATATTGTGGAGTCTATTCTGCAGCTACTGGCTTGTGCTATCTTTGAAAGCCTCTGTAATAAAACGGTTGTGGATGATGGAGGCCTTAGGCTTTTTTGGTGCACTTCTGCTTAATTCATTGGAATTGGGATACGTCCCATCCTGATTGTGGGTGGGCTTACTGGGTTGAAATCATATGGCCTAGGCTAATAAATGACAAGCACCATCAGTTCCCTGGCTGCAAATAGCCTGAATAAATGCTGACTCTGATGATTGTACCCCTTGAAAATAGAGCTTGGACCCCTTAGATTCAGAGATGTGATTTTTAAGGGGTCGAAAGCCATGCTCGGACCCACTAAATGTTGGGCTTGGCGCTACCCCTGATTCCGTTAATATGGTGGGTATTCTCACTGCGAAAGATCAATATCTAGAATGATGAGTTCTAAACTTTTTTTACTACAATTAATGGTCTTTTGGGTTCATCAATTGAGATTGCAAGCTTGTTGGAACTGAAGTAAACAGAAAGTGGGCCGCTTAGCGCTAGCCCCAAAAAACAGCCTAGGCCTCGATTTGTGAATGCAGGCTTTATTACAGGTACTAAAGCTTCGAGCGGCAAGCTAGTTTTTACAACCAAGGCAATAATGAAGAAACTCGGTCGTTACAACTACAAAAGTTATTCTAGCATTAACTTTAACTAATGGCCCACCTATGCCTATTATACACTCTCGACTGTGTAGGCTCTTTTGTTTGAGATGGTTTATTTATCACTGATCCGAGATACGCGCAAAATGCTACGTCACAATACGAATACACCACTGACGTCAGTAGGTTAAACGGGAGCTTAACCATGTACGAAGTCCATTAGACCTTCTCGCGAAGAGCATGTTGCGGTATTGTGGTAGCTTTGTGCATGCTGGTATACTTCGGGGCAATTTGTGTTAGCATTAAGGCTGCACGGTTACTCGGTTTAACCGAGAAATCCGGATTGACTCGGATTCGGTTTAACTCGGTTTGGAAATTTGCAGAAAAACGAATAACCGTAAACGCCGAAAAACCGAGTCGCCCGACATCAACGGCTAAAACCGAGTCATTGAAAAATCTTCACGCATCCAACTCGGTTAGAGGCGGCAGAGCCCTGAAGGGTCTTTCAAACAATCCTGTACATTATGCCCACGCCATTGACGCCGCATAGTAACTTCAATGAAAAGGTCATTGGGGACTGGAGTATGTGCACTTTCCTTGCAGCCTAAAATCATAGGATTCGAAAGAACCTATCAATTCATTACGCTGTGTCTCTGTGTCCTTTCTTTTACATTACCATCGTCTATGAAGTACATGAACTCTCAATTATTGTTGGCTAACTTTTACTCCTTTCACTTTCGACAGGTACGTGAATGTACTGTCATTGCATTGTGTTGCATGTGAGCCACGCCCCATTCAGTTTGGACTGTTCCATTTATGAACAAGGTGACAAACTCACAGGAGTGTGTGACGTTGTGGCACTGTGTACTGAAGTTGACAGCTTCTCAATGTGTCAACATTCAGCTGTTTCGGAATTAAATTACCCCTAAGCTATCCACACCGGTACTAAAATCAAATTATGTATTTTTTCGCCGATCCAAGCCGCCGCGTACATCGCAGCTCAATGCGCAACCTGTTGAAAATGATAAACCTGCCCCACGTGTGTTGCGAGCTGTGTACTTTCATTATGTGCCAAATATACCTGCCGCCACGGACATCGCAGCTTCGTGGTAAGAATAAACTGCATACGAAGCTAATGTTGCTTGCTTACTCGCTCAAATGCTGTTGTCACTAGTTCAAGACATAGCCATGGTTGGAACACGTGGTCATCAACCATACTACTGTTCACTAGCATTCTGAAATTGCATTCCCACTGATAGTACAGTCTTTACACAACTACCCCGTCGGCTCCTCCGATTGCTTTGGTATCAGGCCGCCGACAGCAACCTTTT
The DNA here is from genome assembly GCA_026419785.1 of Sclerodactyla briareus. Taxonomy (NCBI): domain Eukaryota; kingdom Metazoa; phylum Echinodermata; class Holothuroidea; order Dendrochirotida; family Sclerodactylidae; genus Sclerodactyla; species Sclerodactyla briareus. Next base: position 11,857 of record JAODTK010001153.1, read on the forward strand.
TATCGGCACACATTTAACATCTATGGAAGTTTCTAACTGCCTCTGTGATTAAGGACTGCAATTATTAGCGATCGTCAATCCACTTCTATCCGCGATACCGCAATGTATTTTCGTGTGGGCATATAAAAAATTCTATGAATGAAATTAATGTGAATAATTGGGCAATTGGTTAAAGAAATATTTATACATAAAGGTTTAGGGCAGATCTGGTGTTTTCGGGCTGTTTTAGACTGTGCCGTGCTTCATTTTTCTTTGCTAAATAATCACAGTTTACGTTTGGGCTTTGGGCTCACCGGTATTGCCAAGCTATCTGTTTTGTAACTGTGCAAGGTGTGCGGCGACAGGCGCACGTTTGCTGTTTTTAATAAAAAAGACCGTGGTATGCTGCTCTGTGCAGTTATTATTTGCAATTATTTGTCCATTCCCCCATATTATAATGGAACTGTCTGATTGATGAAAAAGATTGTCC
>JAODTK010001154.1:0-18176 GCA_026419785.1 Sclerodactyla briareus
GGGGCTCGGAGCACGTATCTCCATGACCTTGGGGGCAAAGGACGAGCGAAAGATCGGAAGAGGGTGCGCTATGAACATATCCAAGGTATTGAGAGGTACTCGACATCCCCTCCTTTCTCCCCTAACCCCATAGCTTACATTACTACGACCTTTCACGATCCGCCTCCGAGGAGGACTGTACGGGGGCCCCTTCCCCGGTATAGCTTCTCGGCCCTGTGGCTAAGATCATGTGTATATCTCAGCTATTGATATCCGAAGGAGAAGGGGGATAGATCCGGCCGCCCATCTGTTTGCTGTACAAGATCTAACCGGCGGAAAGTTTGATGTGACTTTTAAACACAGAAGGTTTCCGCAAGAAGGTTTGGCAATCCCAAGCAGGGGAAAGAATCTTTCGGCGAAAGCGACTTACATGGGGGACAAAGTGGTGACTCTGCTCAATTGTCCAGTTGAGTTTGATGACAATATTGTGCAGTACATTCTGGGGAAGTACGGGCGCATCATGGGAGTGCGGTGGTGGCATGTTTAAGGAGTTGCCAACAATTTTTAATGGGAACGCAGTACCGGGGTGTTGGACTTATTAAGGAGGACAATCCTCCGTCATCATGATGGGGGCAGCCAGCTTGGATTAGGTACTCGGGGCAGCCACGGACTTGTCTTAGGTGGGGTAGCGGGGAACATCGCGGCGGACTCGGCCTGTTCTTTGGTCCATGTTTGGTACCAGCGAGAGGGGTGGCACATTGCCAAAGGAGTGACACTTCAACACGAAGTGCACGATATGTGGTAGAGAGGGAACACTACCACAAGTTCCTGCCCCATGTCCTTTGCGACCATGGCGAACCCAAACCGTTCGGCGGACTGGCAGATCGGATGTGGTTCTGGTACAGGGGCCATTGACGAATGGAGGGGGCTGGCTCCACCAGTTCAGTTGGAGAGGGGCCGACCTCGCGCTGAACAACGAATGGGCGTACCACTGATGAAGCTGTTCGGGTGAGCGGAGCTACCGACGGCGATGCGGGTCGAGTGGTGGAGGAGGCGCCCCTGGAGAGGATCTCTCCGGACGAAGTTCCCCCCACCAGGAGCTGGTTCATGGACGCTAGTGACGTGAGGAATTGCCTGTCAAAGACTGGACTTTGGAGGTCCGGGAGACCCCTGGCGATGTTTTGGCGGAAGGAGGTACGGCAGGGGGGTATTCCTTCGATATTACGCCAAAGCGGATAGGGAGATCCTAGGGGAGTTTGCCGATGACCACAAATGGACGTGATGCGAGAGCGACGAGGAGGTGGAGAGGTTAGAGAAAGGTGAGCAGGAAGAAGGGAGGTGGAGTGACAGGGGAGGGCGCAGAAGCGGTCTTCTAGTGAAGGAAGGCTCAGTACGAAGACGAAGAGGGGGGCGAGCGGCTCTGAGACGAGGGGCTCAGGGAGTCGGCTCTCCCCGAGAACCCGAGGCGAGGTGGATGCGTCGGTAGAAAAGGAGAGCGATGGTAGAGGGAGCAGGATTGTTCGTGGGGACGGCAGGACTGGTTCAGCTCCCCTGGGTGACCTTTACCTTTGATGACTTCGACGTGTATAAAGACGCATTCACGCCAGGAGCCCCCAGGGGAGGACCTATCAGGGACAGTGTAGTTTGAAGTGTGCGTGCGGTGCGGGGCCCCCGGGGCTGGGCGGGAAACCACATCGCTCCAGACACCCAGAGTTCGCCCTGAAGGAAGAGTGTCTTGTTTTTAATGAGTTTTTCTTGTTTCAGTCTGCGAGTAAGGTTGATCCGTGAGGGTTAGTGGGTGGGGGTGAGTTTTGTGTCAGTGGGATAGTGGGACAGGGGGGGGGGGGGTTCCACCTCAGGTTGATTTGTCGATTTGCACCCGACTTGTCATGGTTTGAGGATTTCGTTATAAGTGAGAAATACATTACCTGGCTTTCATTTTTCAGTTTGATGTGTAATGTTACAGAGACTATTTAGGTTCGCCGATAGCAGTTCTTTGAATCTAGTTGGGAGGGTAATGTTTTGCATTTCTGCCTTAGTTCTCACATCATTTCAAGTGGGGTAGCATTGCGTTTTGTAAGAGATTACGTTGTTCCTATACACAGATCCGTAAGGATAAATGCCGGGCACTTGTATTTCTGTTGTGTGTGATCTACACGGTTCATTGATCGGTTTGGTAATGTCTACATTCCTTCTATTGCTAGTAGTCGTGTTGCCTTTTTAAAGATTTTAATTGTTTGTTCACGGAAACGTGCCTGTATGTTGAGGTGACTTTAATTGCCGGTTTATTGAGGGGATCCTCGGGCGATTCCTGAATACTTCTGTTTTGCGGGGCGAAGGGAACTTCGCTCCTTATTTAATTCAATATTAATGAGGTGATAGTTGGGTTGTGTTTAAGCCACTGGGAAGTGGACACACTTGGTTGCAACCTGGAAAGGCCAGAGGTCTCGGTTAGATAGCATTTATGATTCCAAAGATTTCACGATAGTCAGTGTTAAGTTGCATTCGTTTTGTTTCTGATCACAATGCTGTGAGGCCGTAGTAAGCTACCATTCCTTTGTAGGTCCAGGTTCATGGAAATTCAATTCTCTGTTATGTGCAGTGATCCATTCGTACGGGATTTTGGTTATAGTCATTATCACTCGTGGCGAACCTTGATCCCCGCCTTGCGGTACTGTCATTGACTGGTGGGAGGAGATCAAGGTCGCATCAAGGGGGTTTCTGTTTACCATGGGGTTCGCCGGGCTCGTGAGAGGAGGTATAGATTAACTCCCTACGGGATACTTGCGTTTTGGGGGGACCAGTATGAAGTTATTTAAATGGTTGAGGGAGGAGGGGCGAGGGGCTTATATTAGATCACGTGAGAAGTATTTAGAGGAGGGGAGTGTTCTGCGGGGTATTTTAGTAGATTGAAAAGACAAGGGCCGAGTCAAGGGTTACTTAGAGGGAGGGAGGGGTTGGGGGGAAAGTGGTCGGGGGGGGAGGGGGGATGGCAGTTCTTACGGTTTTCCATGATTTTTATCTAGTTTGTATTCTGCCGATTTAGGAATTAATACTGATTTGCAAGAAGTGTTTTTGAATTCTTTATCAAATTCTTGAAGTCAGGAACATCAAGTACGTTGATATGCCTATTACGTTACAGAGATCATGTTCCCCTTGAGTTGTATGTTAAAGAATAAGTCTCCTGGTAGTGATGGTCTCTCTGTAGAATGTTATTTGCAATTTAAGACTTAATTGCGAGAGGACTGGCTGGCTGTATTATGATATTTCAGAGAAAGCGCTTTTCTGTGTCTCAGCGCCGGCTGGTTGGTCACACTCCTGCAGAAGAAGGGGGATCCCCTAGATCCTGCCAACGCCCCGTCCATCAGTTGCATTACGGTGATTCTAAAATACTTGGCGAAGATACTCAGTTACGTATTTCTTAGGTCATGAGTTCATGTTAGGACTTCCAAACGTGTCGTTCGCGGTCGCGCCATTATAATAACCTTTTTATTATTCGGAACATTGTCGATTGTCTCGGTTACGGGGAAACCCGGTAGCGTTAATTTCAGTCGATCAGCACAAGGCTTTCGAAACAAAGGTTGAGTGGTCATTTTATTTAAAGTGTTGCGTAAGTGTAACTTTGGTGATTATTTCATGGAGTGGATTAAGATTTTTATACGATATCAGAGCGACTGTTAACTAATTAATAATAAGTTTGTGACACTGTTTCATGGAAGGGCGGACGCCAGGGCTGCCCGTGTCACCTGCAGGGTATAGTTTTCGTTTCGTTGAGCTTTGGCTCGGTTCATTGTTTTTTACTTCTTCGGGTATTACGGTTCAGTTCTGGGGGTGGGGGAAGGAGGGTTTTAAGTTGTGCAGTATGCAGACGAGCCACGGGTGTGGCTACCGTTCTCAGTCGGATATCATTATGTTCTTCAGTATTTTTGCACAGTTTGCTAAGATCCGGGCCAAGTGATATGGGTAAGACCAGGGGTGAAATTGGGGGGACTTGTTGGTAGGAAATTACATGGGAATATCGTGGGTGAGGATAAGATTTTTATAATGGTATGTTTTGGTTGTCGTTTGTCACATGTGTATATTGGAAATCGTGTGAAGAAAGAAAGCTTCAGCAGAGGTTGCAGGCCTGGGGGGAGACCGAGGGCGTCTCTGCTGGGTAGGGTTAATATTTATAAATAGGCGCATATTTCGCTCTTTTACTATGTATCGCTGTGTATTTCCACCAACAGTGGTTTTTTGTCCGCCTATCAAAGTTGGTTATCCTTGCATTGGGAATTAAGAAGCCTGCGTTAGTGTTGCGTAATACTATTGTGTTGCCGTGGTGAGGGGGGGTTGGGATTGGAAGATGTAAATATAAGATGAAAGCTCTATTTGTTAAACGGTTGTTTCCGTTTCTTGACGAGAAAGATGTGTATATGGTAATTTTTTAATTTGCACGGTATTTCATTCTAGGAAGCTTCGGTGTCTATTCCCGATTTATGGTCTAATTTGTTCCGCATTCTGATACTTGGTCGGAATCTTATCAGTTGGCGTGTTCTGTTATTTCACATTTAATGCATCTCAGCCTAACTTTTTTGCGTGGTTGTATGCACACTAGGGACATCGTTAAGTTGTTATGTGTCCCGTTTGTCCCCAGGGTGGTGGTGGAGTGCCCCCGCCGAGATTGGCCTTTAGTTTGGAAGATGGTGGCGCACCCACTTCTGTGTGGTGCGGCTGAAATCTTTCTCCTGGAGGCTGGTCAGGGGCGCTCCTCACCGAGGGAGAAACTTCTGCGTTGGTGCATTGGTTAGTGGGAAGTGCCCTTTCGGTTGTCAAATTAGCGAGTTGTCTCTCACTTGTTTTGGGGGGGACGGTCCTTTCTCTTTGGAGTTATTTGTTGGGTTAGCGAGATAAACCCCGTCCGTTCTTTGGTCCCCCAGATTATTTTGAGTAGTTCAATGTTTTTATATGGGGTCCAACTTACGCGATAAAACCCAGAAGGTCTGGTCACGTGTCTGGTTTATTTTTACTGTTATGAAGAAGTGGATCTGGCGCAGGAGGTGTAATTTTATTTTCGAGAAGAAAGCTTCAGTGATGATATTTTTGTCAATAAAGTCAAAGCAGATACTCAGAGATAGAATTTTAGTGACTGTTAAGCGATGGTCACGTGCTAAATTTAAAAAGGCTTGGGTTCAAGGCGTTTCGGTTGTTCCATTTCTGGGCGGTAGTGGGGTGGTTATTAAGCTTATGAGAGTGAGAAGAGTTATATTCCGTAATGTTTTTGGGGGGTTAGTCTGGTTTAGATTATTAATTTTAGCCTTAGGGGCAAAGTTATTTGCTGATTTGTTTGCCTACATTGGAAGTATTCAGGTGTGTTTAATGGAAACCTTAAAGTTAGTGTAATTTGCCTTCTGATTTGGTTGATTTTCAGAATGTCAGTTTTAATGACTATGTTAAATAGTTGAAGTGTATATATTGTAAAGGACTTCATAGCGCATATTCTATGTACGATCGTGTTACCATATGCAGGTATATGTTGAATAAATTGAAAGAAAAGTATCTCAGCTAATATCTGAAACGCGGCTCATCGAGTCGCTTGTAGATTAAACTGATTTTTGAGAACGTGACCATGGAAAAGGAGCTTGCTCCGTCCTGGTCACGGGTTGGCCCGGTATTGCACTTACCTCCGGGATTCGGCCTCCTCCCTTCGGGGAAATATTTACGATGTAAAGAAAATTACTAGACTGAGGAAACTCAGGTTTGCAATGTTCCCCACTTGTGTTTTATTCTCCAGTGGTGTTCTTCTCGTTCTGTTTTTTTTGATTTTGTGTATCTCTCTAACTTATTTCTTTTTCTGTCTCTTTCATTTAGGGTATCATCTACTGGTCCCGTCTGTGTTCACCGTGTGGCGAGGTAGTTTTTTGCTGATCAATGTATTCACGCATAATAATTCATACGGTGTCACTTTCAATGCGTCTCAGCGCTCGTCGAAATAACATGTACATTTCTACTCCCATATTCACAGTCACTACGAATTGACCGCCGGGAGACGATACCACTTACCGGGAATACCGCCGACGGAATTTCGAGCTATCGTCGCGTGCGTTGACTCCGCACACTGACCAATAGGAACCCTGCAAGTCCGATGTGACCACTGCGGACGCGAAAGGGGTCGGGACGGCACGTATCTCACTGACCTGAGGGCAAAGGACGAACGAACTCGGAATACCGGTGGCGCCTATGGAACCTATCCAAGGTCCTTGAGAGTCCTCGACATACCCTCCTTTCTCCCTACCCCATAGTGACATACCTACGGGACCTTTCCACGATCCGCCTCGAGGAGGACTGTACCGGGGCCCTTCCCCGGTATCGCTTCTCGGCCTTTTGGCTAAGATAGGTGTTAGTATCGTTAAGTTGTATGTGTCCCGTTGCCCCAGGGTGGTCGGTGGGTGCCACGCGAGATTGGCCTTGTTTGGAAATGGTGGCGCACCCACTTCTGTGTGGTGCGCTGTGAAAGCTTCTCCGGAGGTGTCCACGGGGCGCTCTCCGGGGAGGAAACTTCTTGAGTTGGGGCATGGTAGTGGGAAGTGGCCCTTTCTGTTGTCAATTAGAGAGTGTCTCTCACTTGTTTTGGGACTGTCCTTTTCTCTTTGGAGTTATTTGTTGGGTTAGCGATATAACCCGTCGTTGCTTTGGCTTACCAGATAATTTTGGAGTGTTCAAGTTTTTATATGGTGTTCCACTTCCGGATACAACCCAGCGGTCTGGTCACGTGTCGGTTTCTTTTACTGTTCTTAAGAATGGGATCTGGCGCAGAGGAGGGTGTAATTTTAGTTTCGAGAGAAAGAAATCTTTCATTTGATGATATTTTTGTCAATGAAAAGTCAAAGCAGATATCAGAGATAAGAATTTTAGTTGACTTTAGCGATGGTCACGGTAAATAAAAAGGTGGGGTCAAGGCGTTCCGTTCGGTTGGTTCCCTTCTGGTAGTGGGGTGGTTAGTAACTTATGAGGTGGAAGGAGTCGATATATTTCCGTCATTGTTTTGGGTTAGTCTGGTTCAGATATTAATTTTTAGCCCTTAGGGGCAACTCTCTTTGCTGATTTGTTTGCCTACATTGGAAGTATTCAGGTGTGTTTAAGGGAACCTTTACAAGTTAGTGTACTTTGCTATGATTTGGTTGAATTTCAGAATGTCAGTTCTAATGCTATGTTAAATAGTCTGCATTGTGTATATATTGTTAAATTACTTCATAGCGCATATATGTACGATCGGTTTGTACCATATGCATGTATAGTTTGAATAAATTGAAAGAAAAGTATCTGTTCTTTTCAGCTAATATCTGATGAAACGCGGCTCATCGAGTCGCTTTTATATTAACTGAGTTTTGAGAACGGACCATGGAATGGGAGCTTGCTCGTCTGGTCACGGGTGGCCCGGTCTTGCACTACCTCCGGGTTTCGGCCCACTCCCTTCGGGAAATATCTTACGATGTAAGAAATGTACTAGAACTGAGGGGAAAAACCTCAGGTTTGCAATGTTCACCACTTGTGTTATTATCCCCTGTGTGTTCTTCTCGTTCTGTTTTTTTTTTTGAAATTTTTTTCTCTCTAACTTTTCTGTTTTGTCCTTCATTTGGTCTCATATGCTGGGCCCGTTATGTATTCCCGTTGTCGAGGTATTGTTTTTTGTGTATTAATTTATCACGCATAATAATTCATACGGTGTCACTTTTCAATTGCAGTTCTACAGCGCTCGATAACATGTTCATTTCTACTCCATAATTCACAAGTCACTACGATGAATCCGGCCCGGGAGACGATACCACTTACCGGGAATACCGCCGACGGAATATCGAGCATCGTCGCGTGCGGTTGAATCCGCCCATGACAATAGGAACCCTGCAAGTCCGATGTGACCCACTGCGGACGCGAAATGGGGTCGGGACGCACGTTTCTCCATGACCTTGAGGGCAAAGGACGAGAAACGCGGAATACGGTGGCGCTATGAACATTTCCACGGTAGTGAGAGGTGTCGACATCCCTCCTTCTCCCCTACACCCAAGTGACATGACTCACCTTTCACGATCCGCCTCCGCCGCGGGGGACTGTCCGGGGCCCCTTCCCCGGTTTATCGCTTCTCGCTTTGGCTAAGATATGTGTCGTGTATGTTCTTGTTGTGGTAGTATCTGTTCAAGTGTATTATTTTTAAAATTGTTCCAGTAGACTACAGATTGGGCTCTGATTTTTGTTAGTGCGATTGTTTTGATTACTGCAGAGGTAGTTTTGCATCAGTATTTGCGTTTTTTTAATTTTCCATGATTTGTGACGTAAATAAGTATTTGACTTTTGACTTTGATAATTAAGCAAATTAACTGGTACCAATCATGTAAATATGCCACATTTTTCAATTCCAAGTTTAGAGTTTGCATTAAACTGAAAGAAAAGTATTGTTCTTCAGCTAATATCTGAAACGCGGCTCATCGAGGTCGCTTGGTGATAAACTGATTTTGAGAACGGACAATGATAGGAGCTTGCTCCGTCCTGGTCACGGGTTGGCCCGGTGTTGCACTACCTCAGGGATTCGCCCCACTCCCTTCGGGGAATATCTTCCGATGTAAGAAATGTACTAGAATGAGGAAACTCAGGTTTGCCATGTTCCCCCACTTGGGTTATTGGCCCTGTGTGTTCTTCTCGTTCTGTTTTTTTTATTATTTTTATTCTCTCTAACTTTTCTTTTTTGTTCGTCATTTAGGTTACATCTGCTGTTGGTCCCGTCTGGTATTCCGTTTGTCGAGGTTTGTTTTTGCTTAATTTGTCAACGCAGAATAATTTCATACGGTGTCACTTTTCAATGCAGTCTCAGCGCTTCGAAAATAACAATGTTCATTTCTACTCCCGTATTCACAGTCACTACGAATGGATCCGCCCGGGAGACGATACCACTTTACCGGGCGGGAATACCGCCGACGGAATATCGAGCTATCCTCGCGTGCGTTGACTCCGGCCCACTGACCAATAGGAATCCTGCAAGTCCGATGTGACCCATGCGGACGCGAAGGGGCTCTGGGACGCACGTATCTCCATGACCTTGGGGGCAAAGGACGAGCGAACTCGGAATACGGGGCGATAATGAACATTATCCAAGGTCTTGAGAGTACCGACATCCCTCCTTTTCTCCCCTACCCATAGGACATTACCTACGACCTTTCACGATCCGCCTCCGAGGAGGACTGTTACCGGGGGGCCCTTCACCGGTTATCGCTTTGGCCTTTTGGTAAGATCATGTGTAGTATCTGTGACAATATTGTGCAGTACATTCTGGGGAAGTACGGGCGCATCATGGGAGTGCCGGTGGTGTGCATGTTTAAGGAGTTTCCAACACTTTTTAATGGGAACCGGCAGTAGTACCGGGGGACTTAAAAGCCGGACATAACGGTTTCAGCGCCATCATGATGGAGGCAGGCCGCTTGGATAAGGTACTCGGGGCAGGCCCACGGACTTGTCTTAGGTGTGGGTCGTCGGGGCACATCGCGGCGGCCTGTTCGTTGTCCGATGTTTTCGGTGCCAGAGAGAGGGGCACATTGCCAAGGGAGGGAGTGCAACTCTTCAACACGAAGTGCACGATATGTGGTAGAGGGGACACTACCACAAGTTCTGCCCCATGTCCTTTGCGCAAACATGGGGGAGGAACCCAGAAGGACAGTTCGGAAGATAGCAGACTGGGCAGGAATACGGGAGAGAGTGTGTACGTGAATAGCGGGTACATGGTGACTGTAAGTGACGACATGAAGGGGGGCCATACAACCAGTTCAGGTTAGATAGGGGGATCAACCACGGCTCCGAACGGGTCGACAGCTGAAACAGCAGGAATGCTGGGAGCTGAGAAAGGGGCAACGACGCCACGTGTGTTGGCTACGTCTCAGCTGATATCATTATGTTCTCAGTATTTTCACAGTTTGCGAAAGCTACAGTGACCACATGAATATGGTAAGACACTGGGGTGGAAATTGGGGACTTTGTTGGTAGGAGAAATTACAGGGAATATCGTTTGGGTTGAGGATAGATTTTTATAAGGGGGTATGTTTTGTAGTCGTTTGTTCACATGGTGTATTTGGAAATCGTTGTGGCAGGAAAGCTCAGCAGAGGTGCAGGCTGGAGACGAGGGCTGTATCTGCTGGGTAGGGTTAATATTATAAAATAGGGCGATATTACGCGTCGTTTTTTTTTTTTTTTTATTATGTATCGTCTGTGTATGTCCCACCCACAGTGGTGTTTTGTCCGGCCTATCAAGGTTGGTATCCTTCATTGGACTAAGAGCACTGAGTTAGTGTTGCGTACTACTATGTGTTGGCCGGATGGATGACGGGGGGGTTGGGATTGGAAGATGTAAATATTAAGATGAAAGCTATGTAAAACGGAGGTTTACCGTTTCTTGACGAGAAGATGTTTCATCTTTTAATTTACTTTGCACGGTATAGTCATTGCTAGAAGCTTCGGTGTATTTCCGCATTTAGGGTCTAATGTTCTGCATTTGATAACTTTGTCGGAATCTTATCAGTTGGCGTGTTCTGTTATGTTCACATTTATAGCATTAAGCAACTTTTGCGTGGTTGTATGCACACTAGGGACATCGTTAAGTTGTTATGTGTCCCGTTTGTCCCCAGGGTGGTGGTGGAGTGCCCCCGCCGAGATTGGCCTGTGTTTGGGAAGAGGGGGGCGCACCCACTCTGTGTGGTGCGTGAAAGCTTTCTCTGGAGGCTGGGTCCCGGGCGCTCCTTCAGAGGGAGGAAAACTTCTGCGTTGGGGCATTGGTAGTGGGGGAAGTGCCCTTTCTGTTGTCAATTAGAGAGTGTCTCTCACTGGTGTTGGACGTCCTTTTCTCTTTGAGTTTATTGTTGGGTTAGCGAGATAAAACCCGTCGTTCTTGGTTACCAGAATTATTTGAGTAGTTCAATGTTTTTATATGGTGTTCCACTTCCGGATACAACCCAGGCGGTCTGGTCACGTGTCTGGTTTATTTTTACTGTTATTTAAAATTGGATCTGAGCAGGAGGTGTAATTTGATTTTCGGGAAAGAAATCTTTCATTGATGATATTTGTCAAAAAGTCAAAAGCAGCAATCAGAGATAGAATTTTAGTTGACGTTAAAGCGCTGTCACGTGCTAAATTTAAAAAGGCTTGGGTTCAAGGCGTTTGGTTTGTCCATTTCTGGTAGTGGGGTGGTTATTAACTTATGGAGAATGAGAAGGAGTCTATAATTTCCGTCATGTTTTTGGGTTAGTTGGTTTCAGATATTAATTTTATTAGGGGCAACAGTTCTTGCTGATTTGTTTGGCCTACATGGGAAGGATTCAGGTTGTTTAAGGGAAACCTGTACAGTTAGTGTATTTGCCTATGATTTGGTGAATTCAGGAATGTCAGGTTAATGCTATGTTAAATAGTCTGCATTGTATATATTGTAAATACTCATAGCGGTATTATGTACGAATCGTTTTGTAACAATCTGATGGTATTTGAATAAATTGACCGAAAAGTATCTGGTCTTTTCAGTGAATATCAGAAACGCGGCTCATCGAGTCGCTTGTTTATTAAACTGATTTTTTGAGAACGGACCAGGAATAGGAGCTTGCTCGTCTGGTCACGGTTGCCCGGTTTGCCACTACCCTCCTGGGATTCGGCCCACTACTTCGGGGAAAATAGCTACGATGTAAAGAAATGTACTAGACTGAGGAAACTCAGGTTTGCAATGTTCCTCACTTGTGGTTCTCCCTTCTGTGTTCTTCTCGTTCTGATTTCTTTTTTTATGATGCTCTCTAAACTTTGTGTTTTTGTTTGTCTTTTCATTTAGGGTCCTATCGCTGGCTCCCGCCTGTATTCCGTTGTCGAGGTATGTTTTTTTTTGTTTTGTGTATAATTTATTCAACGATCATTATACGTGTCACTTTTCAATGCAGTCTCAGCGCTCGATTTAACATGGTAATTACTCCCATCTTCACAGTCACTACGAATGATCCGCCGGGGAGGACGATACACATACCGGGACTCCGCCGACGAATATAGAGCTAATCGTCGCGTGCTGTTCGACTCCGCCACTGACAAATAGTGAACCATGCAGTCCGATGTGACCCAACTGCGGAACCGCGAAAAGGGCTCGGGACGCACGGATCTCCTTGACCTTGAGGGCAAAGGGACGAGCGAACTTCGGAATACGGTGGCGCTATGAAAAATATCCACGGTCTTGAGAGGTAATCGACATCCCCTCCTTTCTCCACCCCATAGTGACGTTACCTACGGTCTTTCACGATCCGCCTCCGAGGAGGACGGTACCGGGGCCCCTTCCACGGTATCGCTTCTCGGCCCTTTGGCTAAGATAGCATGTGTAGTATCTGTTATTCCAGCTTAATATCAGAAACGCGGCTCATCGAGTCGCTTGGATATTAAACATGATTTGAAACAGGACCATGAATAGGAGGCGTGCTCCGTCTGGTCAACGGGTTGGCCGGTTATTGCACTACCTCGGGTTCGGCCCACTCCCTTCGGGGAATATTTACGATGTAAAGAAATGTACTAGAAAGAGGAAACTCAGGTTTGCCAATGTTCCCCACTGGTGTTATTCTCCCTTGTGGGTTATTTCGTGTCTGATTCTTTTTTTATTTTCTCTCTAACTTTTGTTTTTGGTTTTGTCCTTTCATTTAGGTCTCATCTTGTCCCGCCTGTATTCCCGTTGTCGGGTATGTTTTGTTTTTTTTTTTGTGTATTAATTTTACATGCAGAATTCATACGGGTCACTTTTCAATGCAGTCTCAGCCCTCGATTAACATGTTCATTCTATCCCTATTCAACAGTCATACGAATGAATGCCCGGGAGACATACCACATACCGGGAAAACCCCCGACGGAAAATCGAGCTATCGTCGCGGGCTGTTGACTCCGCCACTGACAAAGGAACCCTGAAAGTCCGATGTGACCCACTGCGGACGCGAAAGGGGCTCGGGACGCACGTATCTCCATGACCTTGAGGGCAAAGGCCGAGCGAAATCGGAATACGGTGCGCTATGAAATAGCCACGGGTGATTGAGAGGTAAGCGACATCCCCCTTTTGTTTTTCCTTGCTCCCCTACCCATAGTACATTACTTACGGTATTCACGATCCGCTCCGAGGAGGACGTACCGGGCCCCTTCCCCGGTATAGCTTCTGACGTTTGGTAAGCTAGTTAGTTACTTATTAGTTGAAGCCTGTCTCGTGCCTCGGGTGAGTGCTGGGGCGTCCCTGGGCCTCGATGGGAGGCGGTCTGGCGTCCGTGTTTCACCCCTACTTTGTAATAAATTGAAAGGGACTCTCTTGGAGGATTGGTTCACAAGCCATTTACACCGGGCCAAACGCAAGCAGGGGGTGTGGAATTTGGGGTGCCCCTTCTGTGGGCGGTTGAAACGGTTATCACGTCTTCAGGGGATTGTATTTCCATCCAGCCCGTGTGGCTGGTGGTTTCGGCAGGTGCTGGGTGGGTTGTGTAGTTTCATAATCTTGGGCCGGATAGAGTTTGTATGGGGTCCTATCGGGGGTGCGTGTCTTTGCTGTATGGGAAGGGTTTGGGTTTTGCGGTCTGTTCACCAAGCATCAGCGTTGGAAGGCGCAGTGTGGTTTGTGCTTCGACAACAACGGGTTGGAGAAAGGGGCTTATTCTGCGAAATTAAGGGGGAGGTGGGGGATGTAGCCGGATGCGATTTTAAGCGTGGTCCGGAGCTAAGTTAAGAAGACGTGGGTGGAGGGTCCAGGTGTGTTAGCGTTTAGGATGAGTTGTACAATTCAATTTTTGTGTAAGGTGCGATCTTGTGTCGGGTGTTTGGTTCGTTTCTGGGTTCACTGTTAGTTTCGTCCATTTGTACATTGTGGATTGATGGGTAATTTTGTATCCTCACTCCTTTTTGGTTTTACTGTGCAAGTTCTGAAGTGTAGTTGCTTTATTCTTGGCATGTATAAGATCCATTGTATATTTTTAAATTGTCCGTAGACTCAGATTGGGCTCTGATTTGTTAGGGCGATTGTTTTGATACTGCATGAGTTGTTTGCCTCAGTATTTGCGGTTTTGTATTTCCCATTGATTTGTGACGTAACTAATATTTGATTTGAATTGATTAAGCTAATTAACTGGTCCCAATCATGTAAATATGCCACATTTTGTCAAGTCCAAGTTAGAGTTGCATAAACTGAAAAAAAGAAAAGGATCTGTTCTTTTCAGCTAATATATGAAAACGCGGATCATCGCGTCGTTGTATATTAAATGATTTTGCAGAACGGGACCATGGATGGAGTTGCTCCGTCCTGGTCACGGGTTGGCCCGGTATGGAACTACCTCGGGATTCGGGCCCACTCCCTCGGGGAAATATCATGACGATGTAAAGGAAATGGACTAGGACTGAGGAAACTCCCGTTTGCAATGTTCCCCACTTGGTTATCTCCCTTGGGTGTTCTTCTCGGTTGATTTTTTTTTATATTCTCTTAAACTTTTTGTTTTTGTTGTTGTCTCTTTAATTTAGGTAATCTATGCTGTCCCGCCTATTCCCGTTGCGAGGTCTGTTTTTTTTTTGTTTGTGTATAATATTTCACGCATAATAATACGGTGTCACTTTCAATCAGTCTCAGCGCTCGATTAAAATGTTCATTTCTACCCCCTATTCACAATCACTACGAATGATCCGCCCGGGGGCCGAAACCAATAACGAATACCGCGACGGAATATCGAGCTATCGTCGAGTGCTGTGACTCCGCCCACTGACATAGGAACCTGCAAGTCCGATGTGACCCACTGCGGACGCGAAAGGGGCTCGGGGCGCACGTATACTCATGACTTTGAGGTCAAAGGACGAGCGAACTCGGAATACGGTGTGGGAGCTATGAACATATCCACGTTTGAGAGGTACTCGACATCCCATCCTTTCTCCCCTACCCCATTGTGGCACATTACCTACGGTCCTTCACGATCCGCCTCCGAGGAGGACTGTACCGGGGCCCTTCCCCGGTATCGCTTCTCGGGGCCTTTAGCTAAGACTCATGTGGTAGTATTGTTCTTTTCAGTAATATCTGAAACGCGGCTCATCGAGTCGCTCGTATATTAAACTGATTTTCGAGAACGGACAAGGAATAGGAGCTTGCTCAGTCCTGGTCACGGGTTGGCCCGGTGTTGCACTACCTACGGGGATTCGCCCACCCTTCGGGGGAAATATCTTAACGAGTAAAGAAATGTACTAGATGAGGAAACTCAGGGCCAATGTTCCCCCACTTGGTTATTTCCCTTGTGTGTTCTTATCCACATTGTTCTGATTATTTTTTATCTTTCGCTAAACTTTTGTTTTGTTTTTGTCTCTTTCATTAGGTCCATTGCTGGTCCCGCCTGTATGCCGGGTCGAGGTTATGTTTTTTTGTTTTTTTGTGTAGGATTTATTCAGCATAATTCATACGGGTCATGTTCAATTGCAGTCTCAGGCGCTCGATTAAAACATGTTAACGTTCACTCCCCATATTCACAGTCCATACGAATGATCCGCCCGGGAGACGATACCCATAGACCGGGACTACGCCCGACGGAAATCGAGCTATAGTCGCGTCGGTTGGACTCCCGCCCACTGAACAATACGAACCCTGCACGTCCATGTGACCACTGCGGGGACGCGAAAGGGGATCGGGACGCACAGTATCTCCATGACCTTGAGCGCAAAGGACGAGCGAACTCGGAATACGGTGGCGCTTTGAACATATCCACGGTCTTGAGAGGAACTCGACATCCCCTCCTTCCTCCCCTAACCCATAGTGACGTTACCTACGGTCTTTCACGATCCGCCTCCGAGGAGGCTGTACCGGGGCACCTTCCCCGGTCTAGTTCTCGGCCTTTTGGCTAAGATCAAGTGTAGTATCTGTCTTTTCCGCTAATATTGAAACGCGACTAATCGATTCGCTTGTATAATTAAACTGAATTTTGAGAACGGACCATGGGAATAGGAGCTTGCTCCGTCCTGGTCACGGGTGGGCCCGGTCTTGCACTACCGCCGGGAGCGGCCCAATCCCTTCGGGGAAATATCTGACGATGTAAAGAAAATGTTCTAAACTGAGGAAACTCAGGTTTGCAATGTTCCCCCTTTTTTTTCTCCCTTGTGTGCTCTTCTCGTTCTGATTTCTTTTTATATTCTCCTAACTTTTTGTTTTTGTTTTTCTCTCATTTAGTCATCATCTGCTGTCCCGCTGTATTCCGTTGTCGAGGTATGTTTTTTTTTTTTTTTGTGTATTAATTTATTCACGCATAATTCATTTTACGTGTCACTTTTCAATGCAGTCTCAGCGCTCGATTTAACATGTTCATTTCTACTCCCATATTCACAGTCCACTTCGGAATATCCGCCCGGGAGACGAGACCAATATACCGGGAATACCCGCCCGACGGAATATCGAGCTATGGTCGCGTGCGGTGACTCCGCCACTGACCAATAGGAAACCTGCAAGTCGATGTGACCCACTGGGACGCGAAAGGGGCTCGGGACGCACGTTATCTTGACCTTGAGGGCAAAGGACGAGCGAACTCGGAATACGGTGGCGCTATGAAACCTATGCCACGGCTTGAGAGGGTACTCGGGGACATCCCCTCCTTTCCTCCCCTTACCCCATAGTGACATTACCTACGGTCCTTCACGATCCGCCTCCGAGGAGGACTGTACCGGTGCCCTTCCCCGGTATCGCTTCTCGGCCTTTTGGCTAGATCATGTAGTTTGCTTCTGGGCCCTTCGGGATGTAAAAAACCAACAATGAACACAAAGAGTGAGGAGATAGTACGTGCTCCTCAAGTTTAGGAGCAGGGCGTACCGTATCGACATAATTCACAGTGCGGGATGTAGGATACCGTGGATGATCTTGTCGGCGTACAGAGTCTGCCGGGAATGCCAGTACGACGTCACCTCAGACGAGCGACCTTCGCCGGAAGCACTGGCCTCCCCTTTCTTCCTGAAAGACTTTGAGGCAGCGGCCTGGCCGATGCAACTCCGTTTAATTGGTCACCGATTTTGCAGGCCCATGTGGAGACGAGGAGGCGGAATCCAACACATCTCGGCGATATGGGAAGATTGTCTTCTCGTCTATCAGCACCTGTGCCATGACAAATTCCCGCAGATTCGGACAGGCAGACGACAGGCACGAATGCAGCTGGAGAGGACCTCCCATACTCCATGGACGTTTAGCGGCAGCCGCCCCTTGGCTGTTCGCTTACTGGGGAGGACAGCCGCTAACATTGTCACAAGTGTGGGGAGAGGAAGGGGCCCACTTACAGGACTCACTGCAACGTCTTGCGTTTGCTTCAGATGTCGAGGTCTGGGCCATTTTGCCCGGGACTGCAGGAAGACTAGGCGATGCCCCTCTGTTGACAACGGAGGGGCAACGCGAGGGATTTCTGGCCCGGTGTCCTTCGCCGAATAGTGCACCGGCATAATGAGGACATCAGCGTGCTTCCGGCGGTGGTTCGGGAGAGGTGAAGGCGCGCCTCAGAAGAGCTGTTGGTGGGGCCCTGGAGGGGGGTGAGAACGTCGCGGCCATCCCAGGAGACACAGCCAGGGAGGTTGTCCGGGGTTGATACCGGTCATCTGATGATATGGACAGCCAGGCCTCAGCCTTTTGAACCGGCTTTGTGATGATACGGGATGGCGCACCACCGGAGGGAAGGAGGGGAGAGGAGGACGGAGGAGGGTGAAGATGGTTAGTAAGAGGATGCCCGAAGAATCGGGGAAGGAGGAGGAGGATGGAGGGATTACCGGAGAAATGGAGGAGGGAGGCCGTCTTATGAAATCAGACGACCAGAGGGACAAACTGGAAGCCTCGGAACTCTAAACAGCCTGGGTTATTCCCGGCAGGCATGCCCCTCGGAGGACGGGTTTGTCGACGGCCCCGACGGGGTGGCAGACACCTCGCGTCGGACATCGGGGACCAAGCGTCAACGTCTGAAGCGGCGGAGGGTGGGACACGCGGGCGAGGGCTGAGTCGCGATCTCAGCCACTCCGGTCGCGGCACACGGTCTCGGCGGCGCACGAGAAGGAGGCGAGGGGATCGTCCAGCACTCACAGGTGATACTACCGCCAGAGGCCGTGATGAGTTGTACAGTGGAGTCGTGTACGGCACCCCCTTCGTCAAGCACGCCGATTACAGAGTCACCTGCAGGCGGAACCACCCGGGTACAGGA
>JAODTK010001155.1:0-179111 GCA_026419785.1 Sclerodactyla briareus
TCGACGGATGTATGAGGACTGTGCTTCTTGAGGAAGCGAGAGAAGCTTCTGTTAACTTCTCATTTTGCTGAGTGAGAGGTATCTCTGTTTGTATTGGAAGATATTGTAACTGCCTCCGTGTGTTGGTGAATAGAAAATGTATTTATGGAGGAGACGCGGGACTGTGGGTGTTGAATAATTTCAGGAATTGATTACAGTTATCGTTTCGTGGGGGAATATCAACGGAACGGTGGTGATAATGGTTAACTACACAATAGATCCCGTGTAGTACACTGGAGTCTTCAGGCCTTGGAGAAATTTATTGGATTATTCGGATACCTTATCTTAGTTGCGAAACAGTCTGACTATTGTATCAGACCAAACTATATGGTAAGTTCCTTATATATATGTATTATACGTGCCTATGCGTTAAGATGACTAAAATGTATAGCACTGGTGCTGTTCTCGGTGATTATTATGATTATTACGTCACTTCTTCAAGTGAGCTATTGTTATTCAATTGACATTTCACAGATGTGGACCTGAAGAAGTGTACTGACATGTATATTTGTTCCATCGTCTGTGCTAAATGCCGCACTGCACGGTTGGAATAGTACTGTATGCCTGATTTAGTAGTTTTGAAAAACTTCTCGCCCATCACCATGCAAGCTTATACGAGTCACAGTTAACAGCAAACCCAGACGTATGTGCTGTAAACATTATAGCCCTGTACACGCGCTTTATCCACATAGGCCAGCGCGGACCTCTAATTTGAACACACTGACGAGTATGTATTATCTCTGCTGGTTCTGCAGATTGTAGTGTGTAGGCAATAATAGCTCACCGTAATACTTTCGTTCTCTTGGGTATGAAATATACGATCACAAGAATGAACGGTCGTGAAAAAAGACTATCGTGCAAACTCAGTGTGATTAGCATATCTCTTAATATGTGTATCAGGTGATGGTATTCCTGCAACTCCAATAATAGTCCTCTTCTCACTTATGTTTCTGGAAATCGCAATACTGCATATATGATCTAGTATTCTAGCATAAGACATAGTATCGATATTATGAGAGGCAGGCTTTAAATCAATAACCAATATCAACAAAGGATCCATTTACACACAGATGATATTCATTTTATTGTGTGAACAACACACCCTTGTAAGCCCAACATGCATAGTTTGCAAGTAACTGCCGGGAGGCGAAGCTGATTTGCATGCTTATTGAGAACTATCGAGAACTATCGTCACATTCGATATGTAGTACCGTACTCTCTTTACGTCAATAGTCTATAGAAGCAGTACCATTATCACATCTCAGGCCTGCATCCTGTCTGATAGCATGCTGGCTAATGTTTCCTTGGTAAGGTAAATATGATGGAATTAGTTACTAATACCAGTATAACATAATTCTACTAATGTTGTATTTCTCTCGTCACTAACAATATTGCCAGGCACATGTAGCCTATATGTCATTGTCATCGTACATTATGCGTGATCTTGTAATTAGTCATTCGTGGTATACATACACACTGTTCATACACAGCCAGTTGCTAACAGCACGATGCGGTAATTATGTCCCCTCCCAAAGCACAATAAAAGACTTCCCACTGACAGGGCCGCGTGTGACATGTCCTATCGTTACTTGTTAGTTGGAATACCATAAGGTTATAGGAAACCAATCTCCGGTATACCTAGGAACGCGGTCAGTCACGGTGGGGGGGGGGGGGGGTTGGCCCCGTCATATTCCCAAACATGCCAAAATAAAAGGAGGGTATGGTTCTCCATGCGCTAAAAGCGGATTTATGTCATGTTAAGTATGCAGGACAGGTATTGAATAGTCACGTGGCTTTCTAGCGTAGGCCTAAGCATTGTGGTGTATAACTCGTGCAACGATAGATATCGCCATAGTGATTAATACAATATGACATACCAATAGAATAATTTTCTAGAGCTAAATGAAGCCTTAACAGTGTACTCCCAATAACATAGGCAATTTTACTATCAATATATATTCTGGTATTGATTTCAATGACTAAAATAAGAAACACTAACATTTTGCACTTGTTTGACCAACATTTCTCTCCCACCTTGATAACGTATATCCTCTTTTAATAAATTGCCCGTGGAAAGTAGATCTTTTCAGCTCCATGATGGCGGAAATAAATTGGGCTCGATTGAAAATTGGTAGGAGTCTCGTCGACATTAGTCTATTTTCGTATTAGGTTGCATTTTTGGTAGTTTCGGAAGTTCTACTGCAGGGAAAGTAGCGTCTTCACTTAACATTTCATGATAGGCCTATATCAAGCAGAGATTAGGTAATCAATATATTGTTGGATGAATACTCTCAATAAGCCATGTGACAACCACACCCTGTGAGGCTCGTTTGTAGGTGGGTCGGTACAATATAAAATTATCGACACATGTGAGGAGTAGCGTGAAAACAGTCACATCTCTTCCTGAAATATGTAGCAAGAAAATGGAATGAAAACTGAAGCTCTCGAGACAACTATGAATAACTATGAGGTCAACAGTAGGGTCGCTGTGCACTGTTCCGGAGGAATTCTGTGGTTGGCTACACTAACCTTCATCCCTGATCCTAATCCCCCAACCCTAACGAAAGATATAATAGCTACGATACAACACGACTAGCCAATCAGAAAATACATTACGAAACAATGCACATCACTGGGCAACAGAATCGTTGGATAAGAACCACGGCGTCAACGCGTCCATGCTAAATATATTCACGAGTGCATAACAGACAGACCATTGATTTTCTCCCCAAGCAACACGCGAAGTATATCCACACAGAGCAATTGAGCAATCACGCCAAAAAACCCACCCAAGTGAAACCGGAACGTCAGTAATTATTGGACTATGACATGGCTCAATCAGCAGGTGTGCGGTGTGCCTGATTACATGGCGTCATCGCGTATTATGTGCTCCAGTTAAAGACATAGATTTGTCAACTGCACAAATCGCCCTTGTGGCATCAAGTGTAAGCGAACGCCACCTGAAGAGGTCATTATATCTGGCGTGACGGTCCTCTCTCTCCTTCCTGGATATTGGTGATCTTCAGAAACAAAAACCTGAACCATCAGCTTGTTGCTGGGTGTGCCTGCAGGATGGCTGGGATGCCTAAACTTTGGGTGGGAATACCTGTGTTGGGGGGATTCTTGCTCCAAGCCAGCAAGGACATCTGCCGACAGTTACTACAATACAATTCAGTAGAGCTACTTGGAGGCCTTGAGGAGTGGATACCTGTGACTGTGGGGGGGGGGGATTCTTCGGGCCACCATCCACAGGCAAGTCCACTCCTCAATGTCCTCCAAGTAGCTCTACTAGATTGTATTGTATTAACTGTCGGCAGATGTCTTTCTGGCTTTGGAGCCAATCGAATTTGTAGCATGTTTATAACCCCCAATTCTAAGGAAATGGAGCAAATCAGGGGTAAGACCCGAATCCTTCTTCTTCAAATAAGAGGCTTCCATGTCACCTGATGAAGTTAATGAAGTCTGGTGTTACAGGTCCTCCCTGTTATCTTCGAAAAACACAAGAATGGCCGTTTTTCATTGGTTGTGGCGATCAGGTTGGTGGGCTTGCAGGACATTGGGAGTGGGATACCTGTTTGTGGTGGGGCTAGGGGGGGGTTTGAATTGTGGGGCCACCCTCCACAACAAGGGGTCTCCGATCCGAGTAGCTCTTCTGGTGTATGCTGACCCTCGACATCTGTCCTTTCTGGCTTTGGAGTCAAGAAACCCAACCTAAGGCTCTGAAACGTCATTCTAGATGAAAATTGGTGCAAGCATGGTTCATCACCCGAATAAAACTTAATACTAAGGCAATTGCGCACGCGGGTTGCACAACCCGAATCCCCCACCCTGCCAAACAGGAGATTCATGCCACCTGAGGAAGTAAATGAAATCTGGGTGTTAAGTCCCTGACTGGGCATTGCCTATCTTCAGAAACATAGGAACCCATAATTAAGCAGGATTCATCCTGCCCGGAATGTGGGAGATAAAGAGAAACCCCTGATTCACTTTGTAGGCAGGTGTTCCTTTTTCCACTGTAACAACTCCACAATCGGGAATTTGGTAATGCTATTTAATATCAACGAATGGTTCTCACACTTGTCTCACTTGTCTCACATCCCAGTGTATGACCCTTTGGAATATTTTAGCTTTGGAATGTCCATTTGCAATGGGCCTACCTCCTGGCGTGTGTAATGTGCTAGAAATGGATCATGTCTACACCACCTTTCCTAATATTATTATTCGAGTGTGTATCGAGTGCACCTTGGATATGTGAGTTGCACATATGTTGGTAGATGGATATTGCTTTTGGCGTTAGGTGTCAATGCCATTCATCAACGTCAGAGAAGGGAAACTTCGAAAGCATAGCAGCACGATTAAGAACGTCAGTAAAACCCTTTTAAGTTAAAATAGGTATGTTGGGGTTGCAATATGGTAGGGGATAAAACCTTACCTGATTTTCGTGTCAGTTCAATGTCATTCAGGTCCGTAAAAATATCTCTTATTATCTGGCAACGACACATTCAGGAGACAGGTTCAATGGAACATTATACTGTCTTCGTGAATACTCACGTGACTATACTTCGACCTGTTTACTCTGGTTTGACCTTCGTGAAAGTCGGAACAGCCTCACTAAAAGGTAGGTTGATTTGAAACGTTTCATCTGACATCCTGGCACAAAACATTCTAGGAAAATGCAGGTGAATTTCGTTATTGTCTTGTCGAACTGCATTTGGTGATCTGCTTGGACCTCATTTGACCTTTGAACCCCATTCGAACTATTAATCGTGTGACTCCAGGGCAAATTCTTTGTGATAACTGGGTTCGTCTTTTTAAACACATATTATTTGTACTGACTACTGCGAACCTCCTATCCTTACTACTACAAAAGACTCCTATCAAAGCATTCGCATTCATGCACCGGAAGTCGAAACAGCCTGAAAACTGAAATGTAGATCAATTTACTTTTGACTTTAGGATATGCTGTAAGGGGAAGTTTAATTTCATTTGGGGACTCCATCTGGTGATAAACTTTGACCTCATGTTACCTTTTTGGACTGGTTGACCTTTAGGGCTAATTGTACTGTAAAGACCAGAGTGTCATGGGGAGGACAACCACAGTCAATTACACAATCATACTACGATACCTCTATCACACGCTATTCTAACAATATCATTCTTTGTGAAAGCTGAGATTGAGAAGGACTCAAAACATTGAAATATTAAAGTGTCATTAGTGAAAGGGGTTACGTACTTCGTACAAGTTTTTCGTCGAGGATAAGTCATGTATCCCTAGCCACAAAATAGCGAATCGATAGCTCTAAATACATGCCGACCAGAGGTCAGACGTATTTGTAATTCATATGTCAAGGGTTGATTTTCAAATAATGTAAATTGAGTCTAAAACTGTGTACT
The DNA here is from genome assembly GCA_026419785.1 of Sclerodactyla briareus. Taxonomy (NCBI): domain Eukaryota; kingdom Metazoa; phylum Echinodermata; class Holothuroidea; order Dendrochirotida; family Sclerodactylidae; genus Sclerodactyla; species Sclerodactyla briareus. The sequence continues at coordinate 5,434 of JAODTK010001155.1, forward strand.
GGAATAGAAAAAAAAACATGTTTAGGTTGCGTTATTCTATTACGAACTCACTTATAATTTGACTAACAGCGTAATTTATTCGAATTATGTTAATATAATCATAATTTCTAACACTGTTTTGTTAACAATTACCTATTCTAAGGTAGCAGTAGTTGTTTAGATTAGTCTAATTACTCTTGTCTGCCCCCCCCCCATCCTCCCAAAACTACGTCAGCTAGATGGCTGCCTGCATAACTTAGTCTTCAAGCTTGAATGCTTATTTCATAAAGAATATCTATAAGGTCCATGGAACTGGAACCTGCTCTTATATCGCTAGTGTTGGACACCAGATAATCTTATTTTGTTGAGGCATTTCTGGTAAATTGAATGTTCTATGTGGCTGGTTTGTTATCTTAAATGTATGATCCCGTACCTGATTTGGTCTGCTAATAAATCGTTTTGATTCTACCAACTGACAAATGCCCAGTGAGACAGTTGCAAAATATAACGCACGGCGAAAGTCTTCGCCCAACTGTTCTTGGACTGTACATTAATAACTGCAAACCCGACCACGCGATGGGTGTATCACCGACCTGAAACCAGTCACGATCCACACCTATTCCAAATGTGGTAAAACTCCGGTCATCTTGTTGAGGATGATGTGGTGCCTAACGAAATAGGTAATGGAATTACTCGTAACAACACTATGTCAACACTAATCTGAATGCATTTTCCTAATATATTTATTATTATTTACTGCGTTATAGACAGAACGTACGAAATTCAGGAAATTCTACCATGTTTGAAATATTATAAATTATAGTGATCACAACGTCCTTCAAACTAGTAAAAAGATGTGTTCGTAACTTCGTATTACCGATAACAGAAAACGAGAAGCAGAACTAGTCAACTTTAACGCCTATGACTCCGCTCCCAGTCTCTGTATTAGCATAAAGACAACCCTTATTACCCATCCTTTACATCGAAGTTCATCAACCAGGTACAAGGCCGGGCAAATGGCATGTACATAAATTTTGCAGTTCCTTCAGAGAACCATCAGCATCATATTACATAGGTCGTAAATACCTTTCTACATCAAAGGTATCATAATCGGAATACAGGCGTCCCAACCTCTGGCAGATCGTTCAATCCGTTTGTAAACATTCCACGCTAATTGGGAGGTCCTCCAGCCTCATCATAACGAGAAAAACAGACAGAGGTTCAGATGAAGGATAACAATTGAGCATCACGGAGGATGACGAAAATAGCCGTGTCATTGGTGTTACTCTCCTGAATCACGTGTATCTATTGTATGGCCAGACAGATGGGCTTTTAGAAGAACGTAGATATTCGGCCTATATCGATGAACTGTCAACGGAAAAATATTTTGTCGATGAATATGATAGAAAAAAAGTTTCCATATTCTCCTCTTAGTTCGATTTATATTGGAACGAGCATTTGGTAACACAGTGAGCGTTTTTTTTTTGTTTTGTTTTTTAGACAATGCCAGCTCAATTTTGATAGTGAAATTTTCTTGCATTGTGCTGGTTACTTAGAATATTCCTTCACCCTCGACCTATTTATAGAACCGGCGCTGCATATATACGATATCATGCCCAATATATAGTCATTATGTTCTATATACGTGACAATGAGTGAAGACAACTTGTGGCAAAGCATTATTGAGGCCGCCGAATGGCATAACAACGAATGACTCACTAAAGGAGGTCAGGGATCCCAATGAAAAAAAAAAAAAACAATTCTATAACCTCTCTCCCATGTTTTCTTGTTGACTACTACTATAGGTTTATAGATGATGCCTTACATGTAGGGTTAGCAGGATGTTTCACATTAATGACACTTTATAACACTCCATGTTGATGTGGTGAATACGCCTCTTATATAACTCACCTATCCATATATCATAATAACATAGGATTGTCTATGTAACATAACATTGAGACGGTAACAACCAAAACTACCTCCAGCCATAAACCACCTCCGAGTGTACAATTGCCATTTGTGTATTCCCGAAGGCAACATCTCTAATCGTCAGATTAAGCGCTTTTAAATTTGTTGAGTAGTTAATCTCGGCCCTAATTACCGAAGGATAGTAATCACATACTATTCCTCAGATAACGAGCAGGCCCGGAAAGTAATCAGGGTGTACGAACTGAAGGCGTACACAGAGGTCGGGAGATGTCTCATTCCTCGTCACACGGGGAGTTATCTGCGAAAACCAATACCTAGACTCCAGAGCAAAAATCGATCTTATCGTACTGCGGCGTTTTATGCACCTTGTAGGAATGCGAAGACTTAATGTAAATTATTGGCCCTCATCTTTGTCATACTGTGATCGTATTTTTCTTCGTATCCAACATTCAAAATTATATCATGAAGAACATTGTTCTGTTTATTAGTGTTATTCAAGAGGGACGTGTAGTTTCTGCACTGTCTGTGAAGGTCCGCATGAACTTCGCTAGCGGCGTAAGAGAAAAAAATTGTACTCTCCTGTGGTCGAGAAAAGTGTGATAGGAAATGTTGGGAGGAGACAACCGCTTTTGGGGAGAAGATTGAAGTGGATAGGTAAGGATAAATATTGTCCTAAATTAATTGCGATAGGTGCTGACTTGTCCAAAACATTTCCGTGCCAAAATTTGGTGTGTGCTTTTCGCCCAGTAGTGCTTTAAATTAACTGACATGGGATTCTGCAACGTTAAAAATTCGTGCTATCATATACCCCATAGTTTCCCACAAATTGGAAGTACGTTTTTACTCTCATTGGTGACTACGACTAACAAAGCTTTGAATCTTTAATGTGTTCTCCTTGGAAATGAAGTGGAAAATATTACAATGGAAGCACAGTTTTTAACATAATTGCTGAATTCGGGGAACCGAACAGGTAGATAGTTACACCTAGCCAGTCATTATTATTCATCTGTTCTAAATAAATACCCTTTTCAATAAATCGGAATAATGGTCGTATTAAGAAAAAAATCAGCGCGATAAAAACATGTCCCTATCTGCCTATAAGCACGACCTCGCCCATCGCAACGACAAGTCCAGCCACCCTGAGAAAAACATCCGGTGATGCTATTCGAACACGGAATATTCGCTTGCAAAGTGTCACTGATTGATGCCACTCCACCATTCTTCCGTTTATTAGATTAATAATCATCCCAACCTAGTATAGCAGTTACCCCGAGGACCAAGCATAAGAATGGTGCAGCTCCTAAAAAAAAATATGCTAACATCAAATCCTAAAGATGTCGAAATGTCATGGCAATTCAGCCTGATTCATATGGAAGATTGGATGGATCCCGGACCTAAAAAATCGTGGAACTCCCAATTATCAAAAACATGTGAGAAATAGAGAAAAATTGATTGCCCTTTTTTACGATAAACGAGCTGCGCTTTAGTCGGTTCATGTAGCCAGAAATCTCGGTTGCTCTCATGTCAAGACAGACCGCAAAAAACTAGAGAACAGGGGCGTCGAGCATTTCCTTTGGGGGGGGGGGGCATCAGCAGGTTGATGACTATCTAAGCCGAGCGGCACCACGGGTGGCGCGCACATACATACCAAAGTTCTGTCAGGTAGCAGGAAAAAACACCCTCCCACCTATACGTGCCTAATGGAAGTAAACTGGTAAAGCAACCCCCCTGAAATTCACGACAACTTCGAACATTTTTATTCCGAGAAATATTCTCGAAAATACTCAGTTGATAGGCTTCTGGCTACAATTCACTTCTTTACACCTCAAATGTTCAGTCGATAGGCTTCTGGCTATAATTCACTTCTTTTACACCTCAAATGTTCAGTCGATAGGCTTCTGGCTACAATTCACTTCTTTTACACCTTTTTAGTTTATGCACACAGAGGATTTCACCGGGGTGGGTTTTTCCCAATGATGGGTTCCATATGTTGCCAAATGGGGAGCTCCAGATGGCTATTCTCATGTGATAGCCTAATTCGAAAATAAACTTGAAGCATAGTATGAATTTCACCTTAGCCACTCTATTTTCTTGCGATTTCAAGGCTATCCAAGCCAAGCGGCCTCCTGAATGGTTGCCGCGCAGCGTTGAATTTTTTCTTATTAATCCTTTTTAATGCCAAATGGTGATTTCCAGGTGGCCATTCTCAATAAAGAAGTTTGAAAGGTAACTTTACAAAATAGAATGAATTTCCCGTAGGCTCTCTATGGCAAGGTCGGCAGATCGTGGGGGGGGAGGGGGGGGGCAGGGGGAACGGTCGTCCCCCCGAAATATTTGGGTTGGGGGACCCGCAATGCATGTTGTCCCCCCCCCTCCCCATATTTGAGACCGACGGCCTATTTCGTTGACACTGTATCCGATATATCCGCAGCAACCATGTTTTTTTAAACAAATGCATAATGAACCAACATGAGAAGTTGGGTGAACTTCTGCTGTTCGTTTTCGAAAATTTTGCGCGCTACGCGCGCAGGGGGTTCCATTTATCGGTAAGTGTTCAGACAACATGGTGTGCCTTGTGCAGACATATGATGTTCCTTAACAAAAAATGCCTGAAATTGACTTTGGGATGTTCCTATATAATTATCAATGAAAGAAGGGTTCTTCTTCATTCTTCAATCCTATCGTTTGCATAAGACTGCTTTACCAGCTTGGTGTGTCCTCCTTCATTGGACGTTGTCGATATCTCGAGGAGACCAGTTGAATAAACAAACAACTAACATACAAATCGCTATCTTATGTGAAGGGGGGTGAGGCGAGGGGGTAGGTCTACCAACTGGCGGGATATGTGATTTTTTTTCATTCATTTATGGTGCGACCCTCGTTGAAACGTTGGGTTGCACGGCACTATGTATCACTTGACTGTATGAGGGCACACAGGGCGGCATCGAAAATGCAGGTCAGGGAACGCCACAAATTGCGTCAAAAAGACAAGATACAAGTGAAGAAAAGGCGTCCGAAGGTGAAGTCCAAATATTGCCTAAATTTCCGATGGAATGCCCAAAAGTGTAAACTTTGTTGTCTGGAAGGGAAAGAGATTGAGGCGACGGGAGTAAGTCTACCACCTGGCGGGACCTGTGTTTTTTTTTTTTTTTTTTTTGGGGGGGGGGGGGGAAATATGGTCGATTGCAAATTTGAATGCAGTATCGGCAAACAATTTATGGTTGCGAACACTTGTTGAAAGTTGGGTGCGAGCACGGTACACATACTAAGTGGGCAGGCACACGGTGCGGGGGAAACCCCATAAAATAGCAATGGAAGATCGGCCAGGGAACGCCATAATTTCGTGCAAAGACACGATTCAAACAAAATTCAGGTGAAGATAAGTTTATATCCAAAGAGTGCCTGGACCTTTCGATGGAGAGTTCAAAAGTTTAAAATTTCGTGCGCGCTTCGCGCGCAGTTGCGGTTTTACTTCTGTTTTATACTAATTTGGGCCACAAGTCTGACCCCAATTAGAAGTGTCCTTCCCATGCGCCTGTGATCCACAAAGAAGATAAAGATGTGGGCCGTGATCTATCAGGCCTATCTAAGTGAGATGTCAGAGAGTGGTCAGTGCAATGTCGATCGGTGGTTCAACTGGATCTGCAAAATCTCGCGCTCGCGCGAACGTAGTGGTTGTTGCCATATTGCACATTTCCATTGCTCCTTGCATGACCGTAACCTCATTTGCATCGTATTTCAGAATGTCACAGCATCCCAACGAAAAACCTCCTTGGAAATTGGTCCCTATAAGGCAACTAAAAGTTTTTGGAGAAACCTTTCATGAAATAAAAAAATGTCATCAATTTTAAAGAGGGTGTTAACTTCCATGAGGCAGGGGAAGTGAAGTTTTCCTGCAATCTGGGGGGTCCGTCAAATGGAAATTGTTTTGTACGCTACGCGCCAAACCTGTTGTGACGCTCCGCTTAGATAGTATTCTCGTTTGTTCCGCCCCCACCCCCTCAACGTCATTGTCCGCCAACACAAATCGCCGCCCTTGCAGACACGCGAAATTGGGCCTATTGCGAAGCGGCATAATGGGTTTCCGCTCAGCGTAGCAAATCTATTAAAGTGCGGTCTCCCTGATTTGTTTGAAAGGTGAGTGCCAGAAAGCCATTTTTATCTGAAAGAAAACCTCACAAATGAAAGTGAATTTCACCTTGCTATGCAAGATTTCCCAACTGAGTGTTCTTAGACGCCAAATGTTGAGGGCCAGATGGCCATTTTTTATATTAATAATTGAAATAAACTTTTACACATTAAGAAGAATATCACTCAGCAGTTCATGCGATTTTCAATAAGTGAATGTGGGCAAGTTGGTGGGCAGTGGCACCATGATTTGTCAAGCAGTGTAGCACAAATTTGTAAAGAAGGGATATTTGTGGATCGCAAAGGTTAGTTCTGGGAGCATTAATATCAAACAAAAAAATATTCCTATACCCAGAAATATGTAGCCTAGTGGTCACAATTTTAATTAAATAAAGTGCTCTTGATTCTTATTGATAGTGATATTTAAGTACATGTATCGACGTTTTCCAACGTTCGTTAACAATTCCTACCTTCTCTTGTCTGAAAAACCTTAACATATTTCCCCTTACTTGTTATTAACGTGTGCGGATGGCATTCATCTGGCGGGCCGATTTTGGTTCGCGGACCGCGCTATGTATATTTGATATCGAATATCAAGCGCGAGCTTAGGACAGACATTCGAAGGCTATATCATTACTCATCTCGATGTTAAGTTGAGGTGTGTGGGGGCCAATCCGCAACGATGTACCAAGACGAATGTACAATTATATGTTGAATGATCAAGATCATCAGGCCGGCTTGCAACAATGGCCTATTGTGCCCCTTTAATTAATGACCTTCGACCTTTGACCCGGTAGAACATGTCAAATGGGTCAATAAACATTGTGTACAAGTTTGATAACATCCATCAAAGAATGACCGTTTAAGGGCCAAAGGGCGATTTCACACAGTGGCCTATTGTGCCCCTTTAATGACCTTTGACCTTAAGTCTAAGTCAACATCCATCAGAGAATGACTGTTCGGGGGTCCGTAAAACTCCATTCCACAGATGTTACTGTTTCAACTCTAAAGGCACTACATGATTAAAACCTCGACCTTTGACCCGGTCGAACATGTCAAATGGGTCAATAAACATTGTGTACAAGTTGATCAACATCCATCAAAGAATGACCGTTTAAGGGCCAGAGGGCGATTTCACACAGTGGCCTATTGTGCCCCTTTAATGACCTTTGACCTTAAGTCTAAGGTCAACATCCATCAGAGAATGACTGTTCGGGGGTCCGTAAGGCTCCATTCCAACAGATGTACTGTTTTCAATCTAAAGGCACTACATGACGTCGCATGCATAGTATGTGAACAAGCTTAAAAGAGCACCACCCGAGAAAATTATGACAACAGGTTCAAGAAAATATGATGTACTTGCAGGAGGAGATACAGATACATTTTGGAATTTTGAACACAATGACCTATAGTGCCTCAATACCATGACTGGACCTGACCTTTACAAAGTCTAATATGTCCCGTTGTTCAATAAACATTGTGCCCAACATCCAAGGATGACTGTTCGGGGCCAAATTGTTGACAAACTGGATAGATAGATAGATAGATAGATAGATAGATAGATAGATAGATAGATAGATAGATAGATAGATAGATAGATAGTAGATAGATAGATAGTAGTAGATATCTGCTTGACGCTTTCGAACATTTTACCTATACTGATAAATAAATGCACAAAATTCACCAAAACAATAGGGATCATGTATTCATCATTGGGAACCCACTTACTAAGTATGAGCTCAAGGCGAACCAGTAGCTATTATACTTTTGCATAGAGGTTTGGATGATTTAGTGATTGGGTTAGTAAACCAAACTACAGACCTTCTTCGAGGACAGTGCGACATCATTCTTTTTTTTTTGAGTTGATCCAGAAAACTGGAGAAAAACAAATAAACTTGAGGGGAATTCATGTGTCATTATTAGTTGGAAAGTAATTTCAAGTGTGATCTTCTATATATATCATTCGATAACCACAATATCAATTCATTCGTCTACGCCCTTATCTGGTTGGAAGAAAAATAAATTTCGCAGACGTCGTGTGTGAGCAGCTCTGCTCACAAGCCCGATTCCATGCTGGATATTGAGAGTTACACTGCGTTATGTACCGATGAACAATGATAATTATTTGGTAAGGCTAACACTAAAAATGTGAAGTTCAACAGTTGTAACAGTGGATAATGTGTTGACTCACAGTACCAGGTGTGGTGTAATAGTAGGCCATGGTAGCCAATGTTCACACTCGCTGGGGAGCTTCCAGTCCAAGGATTGTCTTTCCTTGATTATATTTCAAAAATTCCCTCTCCCTAGATCCAGCAGTGAGAGGACGGAGGGGCAGAATTGAGATGATTAGATTTCTCCGTAATCCATATTTTCCTGATTAAAATTATTGGAATCCAAGGGAAAATTTGTGTTTTGACTTTTAACTTTTGCTTCGATACGATTTAGTTCAAACCATTCAGTCACTCCAGTCGCCAGATATCTTGGAAACGTCAAATTTTGCCTGAAATAACGTTTTTCTCCCTAAGTTCCACAATGTTGGCTATTTTGTCCTAAATGCAATGCACACACACCCGCACATACACTAATAGACACTTTTTCGAGTGCACCCCATTGCTGGATCACCCTGCACCATGAGTACCCACCATAGGGTTACCCCTCAGTGAATAGTTCCTAACTACCACGAATGTTACCATATCGACTACTGCTACGACATCCAGCAACAGTATAGTGGGTGAAATGACGAACTGACTACAATATCTCATCCGGGACCAATGAGATGAAATCTCGAGTGGGACTATTTAATAGTGCTAGGTGACCGACAGTTTCTCAGAAATTTAGACTATGAAACTTGGTTGTTCATACGTATATAGATAAGCAGTAACTATCTTCTCAGTCACTCGCTTTGTGAATGTTGTATACGACAAACACGTGATATGCATTTGGTACTATCACTATACCCACCACGTATCACGCGTACAGACTCCCAGCTAGTGACAAAGAGTAATTGAAGCGACAAATCAGATAAAAGCGTAGGCCTACTATGATGGACAGTCTACCTGAAGGCACTTTCCCTACTTGAGCGTAGAATCAACTCGATCAAAGAACCTCGACTACTAGAGGGGGAACGCGTCTACATAGGTAATTCTGTGATAAAGTACAGTGATCCGTTCATTAGGATTCCCGCCATATCGTTGTCACTGTAACTGGAAAGCAATTAGGCCAGGGACTCATTCAATCATTCTCAAATCATGCACTCATGCTGGAACATAGGCTAATTGCTCGTTTGAATGTCGCATTTGCAAGAAAATAGGTCGTTCACGTCTCCCGTTGCTATGAGGCTCTGGTGGAAACGATTGGTTATGGGATGCGGCTCAGTCAGTTACCCGACGTTCAATAGTTTGGAGAAAATCAGAGCGGAGGATATATTGTTCTCATGCTTTGTTGGGTGGCCGATTGCCTATGATGAGTAGAACTTTTTTTTTTTTTATATACCTATATCGATATTATTCATGAGTAGACGGAATTCTAATTGTTCTAAGGCCAATAGCTCTTATATTCCAACATACCGTTTCGTAAATTGTGATTAACTATTATAAGAACCCCCCCCCCCAAACCCCCCCCCCCAAAAAAAAAAAAAAATACGCAAACTGCTCCTATACTCATCAGTGCAGCCCCATTGATTTATTTTCCGGTTATCGTCCCATATATAATACCGGTGGTGGGCGGGGCCAGTATGGTATTTCGGTCAGTGCGTAGTCGCCGCCAACGCTGTCCTCGCCGCTGCCCAAACGTTGGGCATTAGATAGCGCAATAACTATCCAACACATTTCCCGATTGACCCCAAACTTCGCATTAATTTCGTAATGGAGCAATGTCGCATGAGAGTTGGAAATGTGCGTCGCAACGCCTAATTTGCATAATGCTTGCGTTTGATCGTCGGATTCCAACAAAACTTGGTGAGTGTGATCTACATCTGCTGCTTTCCTCTCACAGCAAATTTGCATAACTTTGCTTAAGTTATGTCGGATATGAACGGAACTTAGTGGATGTAGCCTAACTTTGGTCCCGACAAACATTTTGAGGTCATTAAAGGTCGAATTTGCATATACTTTATGAGATTTCATAAAACTGAAGCATGTAACAGCCCTGATCGCGTGGATATAGTGTTTGCGCAGCAAGTACATGTATAGTTGAAGACATACATAATATGATCTTTCACTTCCTCAATGTCTTGTATTCCATTAACTTAGTGTACGGTTTGACTTTATTGGCGGTTCTATACGGAGAAAATTTCCCAACTAGTAAGATCACACTTTCAGACGGATTCAGTTGGGAAAGAAAGCAACAATGAACGTTTCCTGAACTGCTTTTCACAACTGTAATAGAAGTTGTGGGGGTGGAGTTATAGTGGGAGGTTCAAAGATAAAATAAAACGAAACGTAACCAACTTTGAAGAACAAGTATAATTATCGAGTGCTTGCCTGGGCTATAGCATATTGTGCATGCACTTTGCTTGCTTGGAACATGAAACAGCTACATAAATCAACATCCAACTATGTTGTCTATCTATAGACTCTCGTACATAGTGCATACCGTTTGACGTCATATACAATCCCTTGGCATTCAATATGCATAATGTATGGGTCACAGGAACAGACATGCGAATATGGTATGTCACGTATAGTTCGTTTGTCTAGGGTTAAATGGATACATACATTTTTTTTTATTCCTTTGTCGAAGAAATCTATGCAGTCGTACATTGTGATGTATGTATGTATGTATGTAATGTATGTATGTATGTATGTATGTATGTATGTGCGTGTGTGGGTGTATGTGTGTGATTGACATTTCGGCTCTTCTTGTACGAACGTCAAGATATTCGAAGTATCTATTAAACCTGTGAGTTACAGTTACAATGAGGAAGGACCTCATTGTTGTGCAGTTTACCTGAGGTCAAGAAAAGTCTGGAAAACCGCGAATCAGCGGAGACCAACTTTCATTTCTGCCCCAGACGACCCAACCCGGCAGCCATTTTAAGCTTCTTGGGTAAATTAATTCCTCCCAGTTTTGCACGTTTCGGAACAGAATGATCAATTTCAGACCATAATTTCCGCCCCATAGGAACCCACCCAAAGGCCATTTCAAATTTTGACAGCACTGATTTTACTGCAGATTTGTATTTCTGGACATGGTGTGTGCATTGGAAACATCCTCCCACTTCTATGGGTCATGTATCCCTTCTGATAATGAAAAAATAAAAAAATAAAAAAATAAAAACAGGGCGAACAATGTCACCCTCTGATTGATCGAAAGTGGGGATATATACACGTTAGCGGTTTACCTGCCAGGCCATGTCTAATTAGACATGTATGTAACATAGTCCATTGCCAGGCAGGGAGACTATACAGGCTGTACAAGGTAGCCAATGCCAAGAAGAGATGAGCTCGCTGTGATTTGGTTAGTATAGACCCACAGTAGAGATATTATTACTATTGCGTTTGATAGATACCACAGCTCAGGTGTCAGGCTGGCGTAAATATCGTTTGATTTCAGTAGGCGTTTGGTTGTCTTGTGCCCTAAATTGAGGATAGCCGTATTGCCTAATTTGGATACATCGGGCGATTTCCGTGTCCATTGCAAGCAGTAGTTGAGCTAGGACGGTCATAATAATAGTAATACATACGGAACTGTAAATATTTCATCAAAGTATAAGGTGAAGTAGGTTTCAAATTTTATTATATACAAAGGGTTAGAACATTGAAGGTCATCAAGTACATAGATGTGATATTGATACTATGGGAGTGTACATGAGGGATTGCAAATAAACTGATCTTGTTATGCTATTCTATCAATTTTGGTGTTAAATCTCCATATTTCCCAATGATTTTATGTTTTCTAACACTGCTGGCCCGCTGTGATCATCGGGACTGGGGGTAATATTACAGCCCTTGTGGGTTTTTTTTTTCTTCAGAATGTCCTCCACATGCAGTTATCGCGGAATAATCGTAGGTGTGATTGGAAGTGTGTGTGAATGGAAATTGCTATAGTTTGCCAGCTTTTCTTTTTCTTCAAGTTATGAAACCATGATTGCCAATGATGCAATAATTTTTAAGAGTTATTTTTAGCGTATCCATAGCTTCATGTAAGTCAATGTTGTTAACCATAGCATACGCAATGCTAAAGAAGAGTTAAAAGCAAAATTTCACATATTTCTCCATATCACACTACTACGAACAGATTGCATTGATCCTATATTCTCGGAAAATTAAATAACTAATCAGGACGGTGACAACCATTAACTAAAGGATTGTTGTAAGGTAAGAAATATCAGGAATGAAAGGGCTTTCATTATTATAATTCAGTTAGTCTACTAATTGCCCTAAAAAAAACTCTACAAAAATATACATGGTTACGTGGTCACTGAACCAGAGTGTTAACCAGTTCAACATATCCGGTGGACTGTAAACCAAAAATACACTTCTCGACATTTCGGTGATGCTATCAAATATACAGCCTCAGGATGGTATGAATCCCGTTCGAGATTGGATTTATCAGATGAAAAAATATTGCATAAATACGAGATTTGTCTCTCGTTTCTCCGCTGTTCTATATGTTTAAAACTGACGCCTCTAGGGTTTTTTAGTAGTATGGTAATAAAGTGATGTAAACCATACGCGAAGTAACGACGTCACAAATCCTTACCGACGGGAATTTATTTCAAACCGAATGAAGATTACAGGAACGTCAGTATAAATCACAAACCCTGATAAATATATTTTACGCTATCAGGAGTCTTACAATAACCATTTTCTAAGTGTTCATTTTCCAGACATTCAAGATGTTGTATAAGGCGATAGTTATATACGACTCTGCACTTTAGTCACTACATCTTGTACAAATGTAAAAACTTATGTAACATGTGAACTATAATCGTTCGATATTACCTGCACACTGGTTGGAGTCATAGAAACAACTATTTTTAGGACGTTATATGGAGTTACTTTCAACTTATTCGAGATTGGTTAATGTCAGTAAGAAGCGCAAAATAAAAATAACGACTTATGAAACGGGGCAACATAAATTTGAAATCCGTTCGTGTTTCCGAAATCAAAGCGATGAGAAAGCAACTTTGGCGGATTTCTCATAATTCTCGAGTATAATTTTAAAGTGCTTTAATTGTTAACCAATGGCATGTCACAACATTCTGAACCAATAGAGCAAGGGTTCAGTTTTCGATAGCTTTCGTAATTGCTCTTGGGTAAGCTTCCTCAATTTTGCGACAAATAGCCGATTCACCTATTCGGGGCCATGTATCTAGCAGGGGCTGGTCAACCACATTCTGGCCGATTTAGGAAGTATAGCTTTCTGGACATTTTTCTGGACTTTTTCCTGCACAAACTAATCTTCCCAGATTTATCGAATATCGGGATCAGTTCGATCATGCGAAGGCGGAGTGAATGGTTAAATATACACATCTTGACGCGAAAATAGTAAAGTAACGGTGGCGTGAGTACAAGACGACCAGGTGGAATACGGACATATAGCAGGGTCTACTGGATTCCGCATTTCTATGTTTGTAGAGTGATCGATATCTGCACTCACCAAATACCAGAGCAATGGATCTCATTACCTTGAATCGTCAGAGGGTGAAATGACATTTACATACAAGCTCCGCAAAGAGTATCAACGCAATAATCAGGTTAGGGGTTAGATGAGTAGATCGACCACCTGTCCAGTCTTCATTACCTAAGGTTTGTCGTAGTTTTACTACTGTTTTATATTAGTGGTCAGATTGATCGTACTCCAGAAGCCGTGTTCTGAGTAGTTGGGGACAGGCAAATTTACCAACTGAAATTTCTAGCCTATATCACCTAATATGAACATTTACAAAGGTTAGTCCTAGTTTGACTATTATTCCATATTAGTTGTCAGACTGATTGTACTCCAGCGACTGATGTGGTCTGGTCGATGGGGACAGGGCAAGCTTTCTACCAACTGAAACTTTCCAGCCTCTTTGTTTACAAAGGTTGCTCGTATTTTTACTATTATTTTATATTAGTGGCCAGATTGATTGTACTCCAGCGACTGATGTGGTCTGGTCGATGGACCAGGGCAAAACTCTACCACTTGAGATTTCGCTTTAGTTTGCAGATCACTACTGTATATACCTTTCAATGTATTGAGAAATAATTCACCATCATTCTTTATAGGAACAGTTGGGTTACGAAAGTGGCTCGGTGTCGGGAATGTACGCGCCACGACTAAAATGTTCGGACACGACGCTCGGTTGAACCAATAGCATGCTTTGCTTGAGGTCCAATAATTGACGGAATTGCATGATCGTCATGAATACGGTGGCCTTTGTAAAGCAGCGTGCTAGCGATTATTCAATTATCTTGTTGACGAAAGGGTGATTGTCATCTAATTCATTGATCTGAGTGTTATACCCAGTACATTTTTTTTTTCCTCTCTTCCTGTTCAGTAGATGATTTCCACGGCTGTTGTATATCAAATACCGCAGCAGCATGTGTCCAGGAGGCCTATAAATTGCATTCATTTGCAATATGGAGAGTGATTTAAGCTATTAATGAGAGTGCGTTTCATCTATTCCCGATTCTTAAGCCCCTACCAAGACACAACTCTCGGTATGACACTGGTTTTACCCACGTTTCTTCACGTTTAGTTGTTAATTTTCTAAGCTTCCGACAATCCGTTTCAACGATTCGTTCTTTCAGATGACATTTAATAGCTTGCATGTTTTGCACTGTGGATTATTTCCCAATATAATACTAGTATAATAATAACAGAAATAGTTAATATATAATAGTATTATAATATGTACAGTGAAGGAAAGACAGGTTTGCAAGTTGGCATGTGAACTACCTCATACACTCAGTATGTGAACTACCTTACAGTCGACGGCCTCTGCGCAGTGCGTATGTCGCCTCAAATGGTTGCTCATAAATATGGACATTTTCGTTTGGATTTTTTCACATATAATCGGGAATAACAATCCAAAGGTGACAAGCTAATTCAAGTTAAGTTTGGTTATATAACTGTGATTTGATGATACATTCGTTGAGGAAAAACAGCAATATAAATGGCGTATAATTGGACCAATTATCATGATTGTCTTATCCACATAATTTAGAAGTTATGTTATTGTCCCACCAGACACGCCCACGCATCTGCTGTGTATGGTTATGGTCGGATTAGATAGACTAGATAGCACCCTGCATTGTCTGATGATTTGTTCCTAAAAATAGGTATGAATACTAGTAAGCACAAATTACACAGGTATCGTTTCAGGTCGAGATGAAGAAGAAGAAAAAAACCTTCCTCATCATGAATTACCTGTATCAAAGGTACGTGCCCTTTAAAAAGGGCTGACGATAACGAAACGAAAACAAGCTGTGGGCCAAGATTACTCATATTGAAGAACAACTGCAGGATGAATTGTAATAATAAGCTAGAGAAAAACTGAATGCGTCAGTTCAAGCCCGAAGTTCACACGACTTTCCGTTACGGAGTTACAATACTTTTTTTGCGCAAGAACGAACTAAAACATCCCATCCTGCAATAATAAGTGATGTCATACTTTCACAACCCTGCAAAAAATCTTTGTTTCTCTACTGAAATTCACACATGATTTTCAATTCAAAGGCATTTAGTCTATGGGAGAGGATTGCTGCAGGTGGTTGTTGGTGTTGTTGGATCGGTTGCTTGGTGAGAGAAAGACAACAAAACTCCTGCTAGATGTTGACTTATTCAACAAAATGGAACAATAAAATATATGACAAACGGGTTGTCCAAGTGTGACATCAGGCATCATTGCGCAATCGGGATTCTCCATTTTTTCTGCCCAATGGACCAAACTTCGAGGCCAATAACTCCAATAGGAAACTCGTATGGGATGGGGTTTGGACCTATAGATACAGTTTTCCATTCTCTCTGTTTGTATCCACGGCGCAGTAACCCGACACCACAATCATCACAGACCACGTGACACATTATGTTTTTTTTCTTTTTCGAGTAACACTGGAAAGTAGCCTATGTTATTGTAGTAATGAATTATTTCGTCTTGCACAAATTGGGTCTCAATTAATACAAACCAGATTGTAATAAGGAATTAGTCGAGACTGCATGGTTTAGACTGGTCCTGTCTTGTGACAGTTTTCCCACTGTCCAATTTCCAGCATGATGTATGACCAACCTTGTCTTCGTTAGGAATTGTGTAGGCTACCTTGAAAAACACTGAATATCAAGTTGTATATACTCGTCTGGTTGTCTCTTATTTAGATAGTTCGGGCTCCCTAAAAAAATTCGAGAGTGGAGGCCTGCATTAAATTAGACTGTGCGACTTATTCTCTCTGTACTATAACGTCCTCGATCAGTGATGCTGTCACCAAACATGGTACCACAGGTCACGCTGAATAAGAACTACTATGATTTATTATAAACAAAGTACTACGGGATCCGTTTCCAACGCAGGAGACCAACTGGGGTCAGCGCTTTGACGTCATTTATCCTAATGATGGAGACCGTGGTGATGTGTAATACGTTATACCTGTACTGCACCATACTATGGAGGATTTCATAATTATGTGGAGTGGCCTGTAGACAAGTTAATGTCTATTCTGAGATGACTCCCTACGTAGTGTCATTACTGAAGCGATATAGGTCGACTGAGAGAATTCGAGCTAGTACAATTCTATTTTCTCGTTCCGTACTCTAATCTAAATTCATCACTCAAGTATACGCAGGGCTGCAATTGGGCTTTTAATGGGGGCAGGTCATTTTCACTTTTTTCGAAGAGCATGTCTTGAATAGGCTTTTATATGGGGCAGGAGGCCATTTTGTTTTGCTGACTTTTTCGAAGGGCATGTCATTGAAACTGTCAGGGCAACCAAGGACAAACAGAGAAAATGTTTTGTGTTCAATGTGCTATTTTGGGTGGGCACTGGACGCCAAATGGTCTTGGAAGAAGCGCAGTTTTTAGGGCACTATAAGGCCATAACCCAAAATCTGACGGCCATGGCCTTGGTAACCTCCAGTTAATTCCAGCTCTGTATACGGGCCCACAAGACTGGTACGTCACGGCGCCGAGAGAATTATATCCAACAGCCTCAGCCTGGCTGATACGAAAGAAATTCTTCACATCATATACCCTGCAAATCAACCATCCTCCTCTATCAGCGAGTGCGAGATGAGCTTTAACAACCTCCTATACCGTTCGTCCGCTGAATCACGACGAAAACTTTAAACGAGCAGCTTGCTGATGTTGTTGATATGATCAATCTTATTACTTTCCATATGGGTGCAGACTTTGAGTACTCTACCTTTCAGAAACCCTATTTAATCAATATACCCCTAAAAAAAGACGGGGTGGGGGAGAGGGGATATGTCCAAACAATTGTGATAGTATAACGTTCTTTATCAGATCCTTTACATTTCATTCCTGTATTCGTAACTTGTACATGAGCCACGAAACTTTCTGCGAAACCGGTAATGAGCTATAATCATCGTATATTTAGTAGACGGAGATGTTACCTTTTGAGACGTTATGCACGCAGATGACTAATTCTGCTCTCTTGGAACACCACATTAGAGAACAAAGACTCATGCCCTTCACCGGCATAGGACAGGGAAGATTCTTAACACACTAACTCATTAAAAACCACCTTATGTGCGGATATGAAGTGTAAAAAATTTATGTCTAACCAATACCATCATGACTTCGATCGCCAACCCGAACTGCTTGGGAAACAGTGTGTACGTCACGCACATCCTATGAGAGGCACATATTTTGGCGCATCTTAGGAAAACGCAGACAGAATGGTGCATGAGAGTACTGTGTTGAACTACTTCATAGGGTAAAATACGCCTGTCGGTTTTTTTGACTGTCTGTTTCGAATGCGCTCATGTTCCTAGGTGTTCGATTGTTTATCGTTGCGATCATACTGTAATCGAATATTGGAGTAAAATAGTAGTATATTTTCAAATTGTATTAATACCATTGTACATTGAGGAGGCGGATTAGCTCCGTCAGTAGAGCTCCAGACTGCAAGACTGCAAAACCATTTATTGCGAATTCGGAGCTCATTGGCAGCCCGAAGATTTTTCCGTATTGCTGTTGGACAAGGCTTATATCCTGAAATGTTCCACGACACCCACGTGTTAAAGTGGATACCTTGTGAGGTGACTTGTGAAGATTATCGATCGCTGTATGTGGCTGCCCTATTGGGAAGTCCCGGGGGACACGATTAAGTGACGTACTGAAATAGTGCGTGGGAGAGAACAAGCCAGACATGTGTTGTCTAGTACGGGTGTGAACAAGTCACTGATGATCAGGGGTAATATGTGTGAAGTTCTTTGCGCATGTGGAAAAAGCGTTATATAAGCACTAGATATTATTATTATTACATTGTCACCTCACTGACTCCAACTTGCTTTTCGCACTCAGCCTGTAACTTGGTCAAAATACTCTGTGTAACCAAAGCCCTTCACTTCTCTCCGTCCACTTTCGGAAATTGTCAACAAGTCACTCTACGATGTTGGAATTGAATGAATCATCTTGCAGGTATATGTCTGCAGAGAACTTCAAACAGATGGTTGACACAACCGGCGCTCCACACCACAAGCAATTCTCTTCAGTCAATAAAGTAAGAAATGAATACAGGCTCGGGTACCTTGTAAGTCAGCCATTCAAAACACATACTGCAACACTATTCGAAACAAACCAAATTTACGTAGCGATGAAAGTGCTTTAACATGCTGAATACAAGAACCAGTGAGTCAACTTGGTCAGGATTCACTGGGAATTTTACTGGATTTGGATTGATTCATCAAATCCTCTTCTGCGAGACATCAATCTATTTTCCGGCTTTTGTACATGTTGTTTGGGAATTCGATGTGAGTGAAATCCTTACCACAAGAAAACACATATGGGAAATGCTCGTGATTCTGTCGCTTTTTGTGAAGCAGAACCTGTCGCTGAGCTCGAATTTCAAATGAGAGATATGCTTTGAATAATTTGGATGCAAAGCTCGGCTGTAGTGTGAGTCTTCGCAACACATCCCCAGCCGTTGTTTACCCAATGAAAGTTGCTGTAGTTGAAATATAATACACAATAGTATGGAAGTGGATATATCATATTCTACTGCGAATTAACAGCAAATGAGACATGTTCGCGGTAGATGACCTCCTGTTAACCAAGTGGTATATGAGGATGACACAAATTTATGTCATGAGGAAGAGCTGTGAGGACAAAAATATTATGATGAGAAGGATGAGAACCAATGTGATAAATGGAGCGACATCGACGCAAGTAACAACAAATGTGTGTTTCTGCCGTCTGACACGTATTAATTGAATGAAAAAAAATCAATTATTCGATGTTAATTTCCGCTAGTACACACCCCAAGGCGTATTACGGGATGCCCCATTGTGAGCATGTCAGTCCCCGAATAGGTTGATCGGTTATCGACAACCCCGCGAGATTACAGTCGGGCGATGACAGGAGAACCCAGCTTACTGTTGAAGGACACAAATCCGAAACGAGTGAAGCAGGCAAGACGTCTCTTCCGTCTCTTCTGTCGTTGTTCAATCAAAACGGCAATGATGTCATTAAGCCTTGCTAATAGTAGAAAGTGGGGAAGGAAATGCTCACATCATTTAGTCGGAAGTGTGATTCACGGGGAATAATAAATTACCGACATCCACTAATAAGCTCCAATCTGATATGAGGGTTGGTCATAACCGGTACAATTCCTCAGATTGTCAGTCAACGCCCAACGACAACACAATGAAAAATCTCTTACTTGTATGGTGTGAATGTCCATCCAATGTTGAGGCGTTATGTTATCCAACTGTTACATGAATCCTAATAAGTTCAAATACACCTTTTCTTTACCTACCCTACGATGTCAGAGTTAACTATAGCCTGGTCCTGAACGGATCACTAAATAGAGTTTCCTGGAAACTTTCTGTCGTTTTTACGACGGAAAAAATCTGACTGTCATGACGATTTTCGGCCGAGATATTCCTCAATTCTGATAGGCACAAATGTTGAACATGTTCGCCGCGGTGCTATCAGAACTACATCGGTAGGGGAGACCTATCCTTTTTTTGTTTTGACGACCTGTTCCGTTCATCCTATTGTATTTCTAGGTATTTTATTTGGCAATGCGTGAAGCGCGTGTGTTCGTTTGGCTCTGTCTCAATAGAGTCCTTTTCAACACGTAGGTGCCATAACTTATTTAACTTAAGAAGATAATAATAATGATGACAATAATAATAATAATATAATAATAATAATAATAATAATAATATAATAATAATAATAATAATAATAATAATAATAATAATGACTAAAATTTATATAGAGCCTTTGAAACATAAGTTTGTCAGTGGCACTTTAGAAGACACATTACCACTCAAACGCCAAAAGCTTCCTTGATTAATAAGGTGTTAATAGTACGCTGGAACCTTTCGGGGTCTTGAATGACACTGACATTTACTGAATGAAAGGGTTATTCCAGAGCTTTGCGGAGCCGAGATACAAATGTGCGGTCCCCAGCAATCGCTGGTGAGGTATGACGGTATTCGAGGTACAAAAAAGTATCCCCATAGTGGACGCTTTTGCGATGCAACGGCAATGCAGGCGTAATCGAAAAATGATTGGGCCAAGAATCTCCTTGGATACATCCTTCGCCGTAGCTGGAAAAAGATAATATTTATTATTTATACTAAGTCCACAACACGCTTATTGTCCAATACTCAAGTACGCTGTAACCAAAACCAGGGACTGGAGGAGAATGCAATGAGATTGCAAATAGAAATATAGATAGATATATAAACTTGATAACACGCACTATCAACAACCAGTTACCTAATGCGCTGTACAAACCGACCTAAACCTCGAGAACATCAACGTCTTAGGTTGTGACTGCACTGTGACAGTGTCTTAGTTTTTGGTATTGCAGGCAGTTTACTTCCAGAGAAGTGGCCCACAGACTGCAAAGGCGCGGTCGCAGAATTTCTTACACCTAGACCTAGGACACAAACAGATGGTCTTGTCTACTAGCCGGCAGTTTCCTTATTGGGTTGCTATATGCAGAGATCGCTAGATAATACAGGGGTTTGTCCATGAGGACACTTTCCAAACAATTGTGAGTACTTTTTAAAAATGGATACCTAGGAAACGGAGAGCCAATGACAACTCTTCAGAACCACTGCAGAGAAACTGACAAACCTAGTCTACCCAAAATCAGTGGCAGCCATATTTGGGACGCGCTGTAATCGCTTCATATCACAGTCGGGGATTACCATGATACGTGCGTTGCAGTATCGATATGAGATAGAATAAGGCCTGAACCACTTGCTTACAAGCTCAGGTGAGTATTTCTCTAATATTTGTGATGCGATGATAATTATATACAATTTCGGTCTAATTCACCCTGTATATGTCAATTCAGAGGCATATTCTCATATATTGCACACCAAATATTGATGATGTTCGACTTTGCACCTTTTGTATATCAAAGGATGGTGTTATCATTCTCTTGAGCGTAAGAGCTGACAATAAAACATGTATATCGCCAACCTATTCACTTACGAAAGTAGCGTCCGAGACTGGTTCGAGGGTTCAAAACAACTTGTTTGGCCGAAGAAAAAAATAGGTACAGTACTGGACTTGCAAGTAGTATGCGATACAGTCTTCAGCCGATGTATAGGGCCCTTCCGCCATACTATATTTTTTCTATAACGAGCCCATAGTCACCTATGCAGTATAGCCATGATGATGCCACGCAATGTAAATCTGAGAGCGATAGGTGGGCCTAACCGGTCGGTGACTTTTTTTTAACGATCACTGTTTTAGGATTGTGCAGCCATAACATGACATGATTATCACTACTGCACATCATCATCTAAGGCTGTTTATTACCTCATAAACAGCTGCAGGAAACAATTATTGCTGAAAACGAAGCTTAGGAGGCCCGTATACAGTGGCGGATCATTAACATACAATGTAGATTATCATGGCACAATATAACCATAGGCCTAACCAGGCTGGGTTTGCTTATATCAGAAATCATCTGGTAAAGCCAATTCCGTTATTCAGTGCGATGTGTTGATAGGAGTGCCATGGCTTTTACGGAAATATTCCTGCACTCAGTCATACTTGGTTGGTAGTATTAGGGCACATGTATCGCATATGAAACCTTATCATTGCATTCAAAGAAAAAAACTCAGGCATTTTGTCAATGCTCCGTCATTTATGATTTATGTAGAAGAATTTTTCATGTCTAATATGTTTTATCATGATATAGAGATTATACGTGGAAATAACAACCATTCGCACAAACCCTACCAAAGTATCTACGCCGCCCAGTTATCCAACTTATGTATCGGTAATTTCAATTGAACGTATTACACTGTTGTAGAGTCGATCGTCTTTTGTTAGTTTACACACTTATGTGATATTTATGTGGAATTGGAGCTGACACAGTGGCGTACCCACGGGGGGTCAGAACCCCCCTCCCCGCCATGACCCGAGTGATCAATAAATTTTCAAAAAAATATTTTTTTGCAGTTCAGTAGAGGTTTTGCAATGTTATTCCGTCAAAAATCTTGCAGCAAGCATGTTTCTAGGAGCCCACAATTGACTTATTTGCCAATGGGGAGGGTGATGCCATTTATAAGCGCCTTCCCTCGGGTATTCGTTCGACCTCAACCCCCCCCCCCCCCCCCCTCCAGACAAATCTCTCGTTCGCGCCTGGAACTGACGCAGACAATAAAATTACTTTTTATTTAAAAGGCTTGAAAGTTTTGGGGCCACCAATTCCGTAAAATCGTCTCATTCGAGTATTTTCTGCCCATATCTGGCGTTAGTAATGTACATGCAGGTCAGCCAGCTGGCTATAAGTACCTCGCTATTACAAGTGCAACATATCTTCATGCACAAGTTTTATCGAACTGCGATATTGGCTACTCGTTTTCTATAAAGGTGAAACCTCGTGTGCGGTATGTAGAGTTAACTTCTAGTGAACCGCTTGTTCTAAGCTGAGTCCAACCGAGGGGACAAGGTATTCGTTGAGTTCAATGCATCATTCATACATTCGCAAGAATGGGAACTGTAAAAAGTGCTGACCAGTACTATTTCAAGGCTTACTGGGACCCTCACTAGTGTAGGGCAATTGAACGCTACGATGAATCACATCATACCAATCCGAATGTGTGATTTAGACTCTTGATATCAATCGTAAACATACAATTTAGTTCATTACCACCTGAAGTTTCGTGTATTGGTAACTGGAAATTTACATACGATGCCCCCATGTAGCACGTAGGTAAAGAGGTTCAGGAGACATCCGTTTTGGGTTTAGGTGAGAGAAAAAAGAAAAGAAAAAAAAAAACAGGAAACCAAAAGGCGTAGTGATCTCCTGGATACGTACTGTGTGCAAACTATCTTGACATGTGGAATGCACTGTAGAAGTTTGAACATCGTTGAAGGTATGTTTCCATTCCACCATATAAGCTTTGGTTTACTTTAGTGTGTCCTTCTGTCAACTGGATGGGAATTGTAGTAGAAGTAATGTAAAGGGTGGTAAGATTGCTGTCAGTTGGTTGAATCTCCACCAATCGGTTTGCTCATCCTCTGGTCACTAGCTTACTTCGACTTTCTAATCACCATTCACCTGATATTATTTTTTTGCCTCATTTTCAGGCAACCGATGATAGGCATAGATAATCCAAAGATCGATGGGACTCTGGTCCAAGGAATCAAGAAAGGGCGCGTGTGCATACAGACGAAGAGGTATTGGTTGATAATAACTCTAAATCATCTTTCGAACGATAAATAGGCGATGAATGGGATGCTATCAACGTAAATAATGGCCGCTTCTAGTTTCGCTGAATTGCGTAATATCTCACAATAGCTTGAAATAACCATTTGCCGCCCCTCTCCTACAAGGACGTCTGGAGATATGACTTGTGCAGAATTATATGCGGACGAGGCATTACCCATTTTAGGACAAAGATGCCAAAGAACCATGTACCACTGATGCTGTCAATCCGTTGAAAACTTAGATGACAGTCGAAGGAAACAAACGACCAAAACAACGAACAGGTTCAAGTCCTTCTGTGTCCTGTCTGTTCTCGCGGAATACAACAGTTACATTAACAACCTTTCTATGGATAGTCGGGCATAAGTCATTTTGGGAGCAGTGCGCAGGTGATTATAAAGTTACCAGCTGCTAATATTACTCTCCAATGAGATTTCGAGGTCTGCCATTGCCATCCGGTAAACCATTGATGTCTTCTTCTGATGGACGTCCGAGAAGTGTCTATTCAAACAAAGTGATTACGACGCGTGTGCGAAGTGAGGGGGTGGTCAATGGTGTCAGTTCTAATTACATTCACAAAACTCCAATTGACATGTATGACACCTCGAGCACGCAATTCCTCGTTGAAATGAATGATATTAGAAAGGAGGGTGATACAATATTAATACATCGACTTCTTTAACACAGAGAGGATATTCGCAGTATTGAGACTGATGGCTGTTTACATGAGATCGGATAATTGAGGTTCTTAGAAGGCCCTCAGTGGCATCTCAAGACCTGACACGCTATACCAAATGCCCTAAAAAATATAAAAAATAATTATAAGTAATAATTGTTTTGAGTAATGCTGTAAATTATTTCTAAACATGAATCATATGAAGTATAGGCTAAAACCGAAACTACATGCTAACTTTTCTGACTGGATAACGTACGATAAGTCGATGTGTGATCATTTGAATCGGCTTCCTTATCTCAGCGGTACACCTTTGAGAATGTTGGGCTAGTATTTGGCAGTTTGGCAACCTCGAATGAAATACACATTTTGACCAACTGTAACAACTCATTCCAGAGATAGGTCATGGAATTAACATGAGGTAATCTTGTTCGTTTTTCGCCCATTTTGCTCATATTTCACCTACTAAACATTTAATTAATATATTCGGAAATTACTGATACTTGTCCATTCTTTCAATATCTGCTCAATTTTTTTCTATCAGTATACCCTACCCAGTTACAGTGTATCTGATATAAACCACGTGGAATTCAGTACAGTGTACCTGATATAAATCACGTGGAATTCAGTAACAGTGTACCTGATATAAACCACGTGGAATTCGATCAAGGGACCTGATTGGCTGACGCGTCATGTGATAACATTACACCATCTAAACGAGCTTACAGTCCAAGGAGACTGATAGTTTACGCTATGCCCACTGTAGCTCTGAAACTGTATACACCATTACATCTTCCTTGACAACACAAATGTTTACTATTCAGGTGACCCCTTTTCGTCCGGATCGCCGCGCCAAATTATCCCACACTTAACAGCCGGTAACGTACCTGATATGACGCATTGAAATTCAGTAACAGTGTACCTGATATAACCACGTGGAATTCAGTAACAGTGTACCTGATATAACCACGGGGCAAAAATAAAGCACGTAGAATTCAGTAACAGTGTACCTGGTATAAACCACGTGGAATTCAGTAACACGGTACCTGATATAAACCATGTGGAACTAAGTAACAGTGTACCTGATATAAACCACGTAGAATTCAGTAACATGTACCTGATATAAATCACGTGGAATTCAGTAACAGTGTACCTGATATAAACCACGTGGAATTCAGTAACAGTGTACCTGATATAAACCATGTGGAATTCAGTAACAGTGTACCTGATATAAATCACGTGGAATTCAGTACAGTGTACCTGATATAAACCACGTGGAATTCAGTAACACTGTCCCTGAAATAAACCATGTGGATTCAGTAACACGGTACCTGATATAAACCATGTGGAATTCAGTAACAGTGTACCTGATATAAACCACGTGGAATTCAGTACGGTAACAATGTACATGATATAAAGCACGTAGAATTCAGTAACAGTGTACCTGATATAACCACGTGGAATTCAGTAACACTGTACCTGATATAAAGCACGTAGAATTCAGTAACACTGTACCTGATATAAACCACGTGGAATTCAGTAACACTGTATCTGATATAAACCACGTGGAATTCAGTAACAGTGTACCTGATATAAAGCACGTAGATTCCAGTAACAGTGTACCTGATATAAACCACGTGGAATTCAGTAACACTGTACCTGATATAAACCACGTGGAATTCAGTAACACTGTACCTGATATAAACCACGGGAGATCTAAAAACTTTAAATCCGATTAAATCATGTGGAAGCCAGTAGCACTGTACGTAATGAAACCACGTGGAATTCGGCAACAGTATTCCTGATATATATCACGTGAAAGTCAGTAACAGTGTACCTGCTAAGAAACACGTGGAATCCCGAGACACTGGGTGCGTACTAGTCAACTGTTAAGTGATGGATAAATACGTCATCATAAAGAGACCTGATTGGCTGATACCATTTCATCATCTAACAGAGCTAACATTCCCTCTCCCAGAAGACTGATAGTTAAGCCATGCCCACTGCCAGCTCTGATCCTGTATATAAAAAAAAAACGTATATCTTGATAATACAGCTGTTTACTGATCACATGACCCATTTTCGTTCGAATCGCCGTGCGAATTCTCTCACTAACAGTCGTGGAATTCAATAAAGGATTAGCCGATATGAACCATGGTCGAATCCAATAATAGTGTACCATACATGATATCAACCACGTGGAATCCAGTAACAGCAACAACCACAAAAGCTTCATTGTATAAGTACGTTTGGAGTATGCGCATCTAAGTGTTCTACTTCACGTGTGTTTGGTTTGGTTGTGTAGACTATGACAATCGCCTCACTGGGGTTTGCAGCTTCAATCGGTGCGAATCGAGGCGTAAATTGCTTCATGAGGAATAAATTCCATAGAATCAGTTTACCGTAATAAGGTTTCACTGCCACATTGGATCATGCGGTACTTTTGCCGTCTCAATGTTCATTCCATTTTATTTGGATGATGTTTTGTTGCTACGGAACCAATCTCCATTTCTGCAGATCACTAGCAGCTCATTCAGGCGTGTCTCGCCGCATCTATGAATTCCTAGCCTAATACTGCCTGTTTGTCCATGCCGAAAATTCGAGTGGTATTATGCGTTCTTGAATTAGGACACGCTTCTCTGACTGACTCTCTCCGTTAGTGTAATATTACAGAACTGAATATTAGCCAAATGTGGATCCGGTTATATCCGTAGATTCGGTTATTATTATCATTTTTATCACAACTAAAAGATAGACCACATCTACCAAGTTTCATGTAAACGAGACGAATTTAGGAAATTTGCATAATTCATGCAAATCAGTCAGTGAGAACTCTCAAATTTATCGGGACTGAACGTATCTATCAAATTTCGAGAAATCCGACGAACTTTACGACACCGAATTGTGCGAATTATAACCCTCAATTAGCACAGACTAAGTCTGGATTCTGATCAGTCATTGCACACGTCATACACATTGCATTAACAATGCATCTATATCGATAATGAGACACCCTGTTCACATGCTTTCGGGCTTATTTTCAAATAATCTACAAACTAGGCGAACTGGTATCGTCGTTCAGGCTAAACGGATCTACACGACAACACCATAAATTTCACAACTTTCAGCATGAGGGAATTAACGGTTCAAAAAGACATCGCGACGCATATACGGACAGACGCACAGAGAACGCACACACGGCAACGTGACCAAGGAGAGCCAAAACTGTGTGGAACGCATCTCGTTGTTTCACGGTGTTGAGAAAAATATCATTCGCTTATGCGCAGTGACTATCGAGACCACTTCATAGTGTCACGAATGATCCTGTTTCGAATATAGGAATATTCTTGCAGTAGTAACGTTGTCGTTCATACAGGAATGCAATTGTGACCTCGCTGACAGAATTCCGCAATTGCCCAACATGCAGGAAGAGGAAGAGCAGAATCTTGATAAGAAGAGGTGATCTGCGCCATGAAAAAAGCCTATACAAAATCACCAGGGTATGACAATGCAGAAGAGCGACACAGCAGAGAGCTACACGCATCTGGAGAAGCGGTGTGGAGATCATACACCGATTTCTTACAAAAAAAATTGAAAAAAAAGGAACATTTTCAGATGACTGGGAAAAGGTTATTATAACACCAATCTATACGAAAAAAGATAAGCTGGACTGTGGTAACTACAGAGGTACTAGCTTGCTGGAGTCTGCAGTCAAAATACTCACTGCCATCATTTAAAGAAGAATGACTAGTAAAACATAAATAGTATTGGAAACCCAACAGGATTTCTCCGAGTAAGGTCTACAGTCGATCCACGTTTCACTCTGTGATAACTGACAGAGAAGTACATCGAAAAAGGCAAACAGCTGAACTGATGACACATCGACTTTGAAATGGCCTTTGACTGTGTGTTGCTGGAAGGTTTTGTGAAGAGCTTCCGGCTTCTTTGGCTTCTCCGGGACACCTCATCAGGCTAGGCTATTAGAAGCTCTTTACCCTATCATGAAGAGTGCAGTGAGAGTGCACGGAGATCTTACAGAAAGGTTTTTTAGCACGTCAGTAGGAGTACGACAAGGCTGAGTTAGCACGTCAGTAGGAGTACGACAAGGCTGTGTTATCTCACCCCATCTTTTCAACGTGATGCTTGAACTACTAATGTTGTATGCCATCACTGACAATTCATATGGGTAGGAATACAAGGAGAGTACATCAACATTTCCGCTCCGCTGACGACATCGCCCTAATCTCCGAAATACTTAATGGCCCCAGACCTCAGATAAAAATCGAGAAAACAGAGGTCCAGGTCATCAACAGATTCGAAGATAATAATCTGGGCATACACATCAATGGAACCTCATTCAGCCAAGTGAAATATTTCACTTTCTTGACAGACAGAGGAATAAGCACAGAAGGGAGAAGCTAGGGAGTTGCCCAACGCCTTCAGAGTGTCCTGGAATGCTGAATCATAATCGCTCTACTGAAGTGGAATTGTGTAGAGTCCTAGTACCCTCTATTCTTATGAATGGTGTCGAGAAGTGGGCGGTTGAAAAACAAAAGATTGAAACTGACTTTCGGTGTTAGAAATGATATGCCTAAGGAATATACTAGGAGTGACCCGTTCTTGACGATATCGTAACACAACAATCAGGACGATTCCTTGGGGCCTTCGAGCTCACCACACTATCGCAAATCGGAAAAAGTCACCACAAAGATTAACCCAAATTGCTGTTTGATGGAAAAGTGCATGAGGAAAATATACAGAAGGAGACCCAAAACGCTGAGAAGATGCCCAACGAAAAATGTACATCAGCAGACCGAAGCAGGAATAATCGCACAGGACCGTTAACGATGACAGATCATCATAGAGGCAGATGGCCAGGCCAAGAAGAGAGCAACCCGTTCCGACGCCATTAAGTCAAGTTGTAGGTCAAAAAGATGAAAAAAAGTTTGTTTTCTATAATGGAACAATCGTACTCGGATTTAAATGGAGTCAGGTACATATCATATAATTAATAGGAGAGTTCGTTCTGTAATCGGTAGGAACGTACCAGTTACCACGTAGGTGCAGTGATGGTTGAAGACTGGAAATGGGGTTTTTAATTGTATTAATTTAAAAAATGCAGATTATACCACGTATTAACATTCAGTCAATTGGAAATTGCCCGAAAATCCAGAAAATACCATAAATGATATTCTTTTCTCTTTTACCGTCAAAAATTGTATAATTTGGGTTTCTGGGGCATGGAAGTCCTGTAACTTGAGAAATTATGCGATAATACTATAATAAAAGAGCACAACTTATATAAAAGGACTGCCCTTTCGTTTTGATCAGACATATCTGATATAACGAATAGTGAAACGATAAGCAATAGCTCAGACTAACAAATGATCCAGTTCAAACCCCCCCAAACCCTACCCCACGCAGCCCCATTCTGCAATTTTCTTATACTCTTCATTCAACGCACGAAGGGTATACACTTAGCCCCATCTGCATGCGGACATGTCTTCTTCATGTCGTTTCATCGGTGGTGACGTAGGCGATTGCGATAAGAAATCACATTTATTCCGCGAGGGTGTGAATCCTCTGGTTTCCAAACTCGTGGAAGAAGAACGAGAGAGTTATACAAATAAGTATAAAGCGTATACCTTTTGACCGTCATTTCCTTGGAGAATTTCTATACTCTTGAGGTTTGACAACATGTATAGGGAAGAACTAAATTCGGTAATGTACACTCACGTTGTATGAGTAACCTCACCATCGGCAGAGTAAACAGACGTTTTCAATTATTCAGAGGGTTACCATTTGATTGATACGTGCAGCATTTCTCGTGAAGAAATCATTTCGCAACAGTATTTATGAGTATACCAGAATAAAAAACGGTCGGGTTGTTACAGCATGGCGACTGGGGATAAGAAAAGGTGAGGGCATGTTGGCAGAGGTATTGAGATTGGGAAGGGACGTGCGACTTGTATGTGAGATGGCAGTTTTAAAAGCAGACAGAGTCCCTCTACGGCCCTACCCCACATTAGGAAGATCATGTCAAACCTAACACGAGTAACATGCATGTTAAATACACTAAACTATGATTTATTCTGCTAATGTTTCATGTACTCCACACCTGCTTCCCCGGTCCAATAACCCTGAATTTTTCTTGGCCACGAACGATGCTTCTTCTGCAAATTGGTACATAATTAACTTGCTTTTGATCCATTTCAAAGCAAATGTTTTTTTAAGCATATAGTGCATGTCCTAATGAAGTATAAGACTCCAACTGACTGAAAAGTTAACTTCTAGTAACACTCGATTACATCACCCAAAAAGCCAGTATAAGTTTCTGACAGTAGAAATGACATGAGGTAATTCCTATCCGACATAAGAGGTCACATGTTATGTCTTACTAACCAAGCCTTTATTCTACTTATCACATACAGCCCTTTTATCTATCACTGCCTCATATTTCTTCTTACAGGGCACAGGTGCGTAGAAGAAATTTTTGGGGTTTTCAGGCCCTCTAGATGGGCGGAAACGGCATTTGCCGAGTGCCTGTGCTACAAATATCTAGGCATAGAATACAGGTCTCATGTGTGAAATGCATGAATATCAAGAACAAATCAGAGAAAAAAAATGCAATTTGAATATAAGTTTTAATACAGTTGATTTGAAAATGTCACTCCGTACAAGGTATTCATTTGATCCAGCCTATTACATTTAAAACTCCCTTTCTAAGTATGCTACGTGTTGACAGGTTGAGATGCGCTGTCGTTTCCGTGAATGTATAGCTATGCCCATGTGCATATACTTAAGCATATGTTAAACAACACATTTGAAATTGCAAAATTTGAAGATGGACCGACCAAAGCTAATCCTTACACTGTCGTGGATGATAGTGATCCCACCGAAATTTGTATTCTTTAAATTTGGCATGCTCTTTCCCTGAAATATAGCCTACCCACTTACTGTACATCAACTACATACCATTTTTCAAAATGAATACTTTTCATTAATAGTTACTCAATTTTGACATATTCTTAAGTCATCTGAAGAATGAAGCACATGCTGAGTAGGAACATGTTTTTGTCTTGAATTAATTCGAAATAGTTTCAGCCTTCGTTAATTACGTGACGAGGCATGTTACCAGCGCGAAATAACATACAAGGAAGGAATAAACTGCACCACTGTGGTTATAATGCGTAGCCAATATAGTGTTACAATGTACATTCATTTTATGGCCATTTGACTTAGGTCATATTTAGTAGTAAGTAATTTTGAATTTTTCTGAACACTCTGCAAATATTGGGGGGGGGGGCTAAACAAGCGTTTGCCCCCTCATTTTTCGATGGGGGGGGGCTGGGCCCCCAAGCCCCCCCCCCCCCGATCCGCCGCCACTGACAGGGCATGATGAGTAATGTGCCACTGCAGTCAATTAACACCTGTACCTAAGGAGGTGGAAACATCATCACACATGGTCAAGAAAATTGTCAAACCAAATATCTCTATTTGAAGGAGTAAATACAATGAATGGTTTTACCCTAATTCGGTTGTATAGGTTGGAGATTCAACTGAAAAAATATTTCAACATAACAGGCCTCTTCGCTGGGGTGAGGAATTGGCTTCTGAGGCGTGGGGTGGGCAACCTGCAACGGAGGGCAAGGAGGCGGGAGGGGAGAAAGTTGAAAGTGCATGCAGAGAGAGGAGTGTTTGCGGGAGAATTCCAAATAACACTGACATAAATTGAGAGGCGCAGGCCCTCGCCTCCATATAACATGTTGCTATGGTAATGGTTGTTAGGAGTCAGAAACCTGTAAGTGTCGGAAGATAAACAACATTTTTATTATAACCCGAATTCAACAAAATCCGATCAGAATAATTCGATTTGGACTAATAGTAGACTGATGATAACCAACATCTGTGTATGATATGAGTGCAGGTTGTGGTCCTTTTTCAAGGCTGGAAAAGATCATCATTCGTGAAGCCTTCAGGGTTTGGTATCTTGTGGTACCATCGAAAAGCTTGATATGAGTTTTGGGGACGCAAGTGGCCCTATCAATCAGCTGCACATGGAAAGCTATGATATTGTGAGCACTTGAACCAAGCTTACCGATGCTCTCTGTATTGTTCACTGGATTAGAATCAAGACTAAAATTAAGATACCGTGTTTCCTAGTAGAGAAATGTACATACTGAGGATAGCAAACAGTCCAGGTAACACAACAAGTCGGAAGTCGGAACCGTGACCGCACTACTACTCATCGGACCGAGAAATCACTCACGATCTTGTATTCTGCCGGAAACTTCGTTGAGCATATCGGAGAAGAGAAGAGCGCTGTTGCCATCACAGCTGCTAGGAGAACAATAATTAAATGCAACAGTTAAAGACCTAGGGATACTTAAACCTGAGTTACACGGAAATAGACGACACACAGAATTGACAAAGCTACCGCTGATATCCCCCTTCATTATACTATTTAAGTCAGAACTGACATACAACAAACTCCACCACCAATGCCACGGAGTCTATTTTTCCTACACACAACCCAGAATGTCAGCAGCGGAAATGTCATCATTCGGAGAAGACTCGATTATCCCGTTGAACGTTCCTGTTGTGCGTAATATGACGATCGCTGAATTGCTGACACCTAGCCCACCGCGAACAGACGACTATTAGGAACCCTATGAGTTGTGGCACCAGAAGCCCTCAACCCCGCATATAGATTACCAACAGCCCTCAACAAATAATAACTAAGTTGCCCAACACCGAAGCACGAGCACCATCGTGGTGGAACCCATTCTTAGCCCTTGCTCTAGAAAGGATATCGCAAATCGCGATTTCGCAGTCGTACTAATACAGCTCTCTAATCGGATCTTTCGAACGCCTGCGAGTCACTCCTGAGGGTATTATCACCTCCTGGTCCTTACGATCCTATCATCCTCCTGACTGACTTCCTCTACTCTAGCACCTGGTAAACAGATACGCATCGCCCCTACAAAATCACGATCACACACTGACCTACGCTACCCTCCTTACCTGGTGTATCACACCGAGGCAATCATTGACAACAAAGACATCATGCAAAATATAGTGTTGTATATACAACCATTAATATAAAAATAGCTTTCTACATTTTAGCCCACGCCCGAGATCATGTAGGTTTATTTTGTTGGAACTGAGGTACAGAGGTGGGCTTCAGTCATTTGGGGTGGTGGTAGTTACTGAACAGCTTCGCGCCAAGTTGGAATTCTCTATTTTATTTATGTGTTGAGGTCACTTGTTCTCACTACGACTGACCCAGTGCCTGTGAGAATTAACCAGCTATGAGTTATTCGTCGATAATAACTCTAAATTCTCCCACTAGAACGAGTTTTTCCGGCGCCATTGCAATGGATGGTACGCCATCGTGCGAAATATTTGGTAGCTTCCTCCCTAGCTGTCGACCTCGTCTGATCCAATTACCATACCAACAATTACTTGCACGTGAAGAGCATTGGCGGGCAGACGAATGAGATTCCCCCCCCCCCCCCTGGGAATCTCTATCTGCAGTCGGTATCATTAACAGGTCATGGCGAGTTACAAGATGTCGAGGAGGGGCCGTAACATTCCCGGTTCAGTCGATTCATTGTCGACTTGCTAATAGATTTACAGTTGGACGATGATAGGGAAACTCAGTACACAAAGTACACGAGTCAAAACACAAACACAATGTATTTTCTACTTGTCTGTTTTCGTCGGTTCATCTATGATATCACCCTATATCGTTCAGGTTAGAGAGACATAGAGAGCGTTATTAGTACGTTAACCAACGGCACGCGATCCTCAATTTGGAATTTAGGTACAGAAAACTGTTTGAAAAGTATACTCACATCGTATTTTCCACGAAATTAAACTATCGCTTCTGCACGTTACTACCAAATTTTGCGTACATTTTTTCTTCGATCCTTATTTAATATTTCATCAGAAGCGAAGAAGTAGTAGGCCTACGTATTTTGTATGGAGTGAACAATTACTATTACTTGCTAGCTGGACGGCTGCTCGGTAGCTGTGATATAGGATGTCACATGAAGGCCAAGGAAGGCCAAGGGCTGTACATTTGTCCATGCAACGTTTACTGAACTACTGCACACGCATCTGATCTATTATTAGCAATTAAGCAGCTTGGAAAATATGCCTGCAAACGGGCTGTACACTAACAGCGGTATAACGCTATGTAGTCGCATACAGCCTCGATATGTAGTATTTCCCTACCCAAGTATGGTAAATCTCGAACAGCTTGTTCCACGATTGATAGTTTTTTTTTTACGGTGTTTAGTTTTAGCCAGCATGATTAGGGAGTGGGGGTGAAATGAAAGGGGTTTCTTTGCTGATATAGGATAGCATGGGGCCTAATATAATGATTACTAAGAATGATTCCAAAGGTTCGAGTTTTACTTTTGAATAAATACAAAACAAAATTAAACAATATTCAATAATATTGAACGTTTGAATATTCTCATTGAAAATGTTGACGTCATTTAGGCAAAAATAACACATCACAATACCTTCATGCAATCTTTTCATTAATTTTAGGACCATATCCATAATATTTGGGAAAGTGCGACTTACTGATAAAAAAAACCGGCATAGATGAAAATGAAATAATAAATTAGCGTATTGTTTGTTAAGAATATAAATATTTGGAGTACCAGTCGCGATGCTCTTATATGCTACAAGCTACTTCATTGTTGATTGGTGGGGAAAACAAAAATTAATTATTGCTGACGACTCAAACAATAAAAAGATGGCATCCGGGCATATGTCTAAGTTCACCCCTACTCAGCGAGCTTATCTTGTCTTCCATGTCCCATATTTTGTAAATATCACAACAAGCAATTCTGCGGAATGTGCATATATTCCTGTGATCCGGGTAATATATGATAAAATGTTGATCACATCACAAATATGAACATTTTTACTATAGGATTTTCAGAAGCACGCTCTTTCAATGTTTTCGGATTGAGATATTCCGCACCGGCTTACCTGTTACGAACAGGTTTTTTTTTTTTTTTTTTTTTTTTTTAACAGGCCGTCTACAATAAATACATTACTACGTTTTTCGTAGCGCTGCATGATCTCGCCAAACAACCAACGGTTACTTAGTTCATTAACGCCTTTCGGCTGTCATCTATGACGTTTTTATTCCCAGTGTATAATTAGTCGGATCTGAGGCATGTTTACGTTGGTGATAGTAATCAATAGACTATCAATAGGCTGGTGTTAATATCGAATACACAGCCTTCATATGTTACTTACTGTGTAACCTTCCGTTTTATCTGACGGAAAATTCTACGAATCCTTTGATAAAGTATCCTCTTGACTATAAAAAGAATCTAATGTGACCACAAGACAGGATCACTTTATCGTATACCAGTGTCGACATGGCCGTTATCCCTTGACCATGTGACATCTTCAATATGATATGCATGGTGCGTCAAAGAAAGACGATGATACTGGCTGGACACTGGCTGGACGGTTAGGGTGGCAGATACAATATACATTTATATATTTTCGCAGGTGACCAAAGGGAGCAAAAATTGCTCTCAAAAAGTGTTCCCATTTTCCGTATGTTGGGCACTCACTATAGAAGTGGACCATTTGTTATTTCATTTTCCCTCTTCTAAAATGGTGCATGATGTTTGCATGGTTTTTACTCGCTTCCTGGCCGAATTGGCGCTTAGTTTATACAAATGCCCCTATTCCTGGTTACGCCTTTCTTCTAAGAATGATATGTCAATAACCACTACTGTCAATCGACACGGGAAATCCCAACATTTAGTCAAACAGGTTGAATGCCAAATATACCCATGGCCTAATGTCCCTCATATTTCAGTTGGTTGACGGTTCATGTGGAGTATACCTCGTGCAAAGTAAAAGTTGTCTTTATTAGGTTTCAGAGATTGATGATAATGCGGCATGAATCCATAAATACCAGATTCACGTTAGCATGGAAGTTTAGAAGGTTCCTAAACTCCTTATATGTTGTACTCGATTTGCAGAGATGGAATTTCATGGAGGTCGGGTCAGAACCAATACCTTTTTGACACACAAACTGATTTTCTGCAGTTCTTACGTTGTATTTATTTGTCAATAGGGAGGGTGAGGCCATTTATGAGGGCGCATTTCCCTGGGTTCCGACTTCGAGCCCCCCCCCACCCCACTTCCCCAAACCCCACCCCCCTCCCCGAGCCAAATTTTCGCGGTAGCCCCGGTTTCCAATGGGCAGAGGTTCTTGTAATTGAATGAATGAAGCACCCGCGCGAAGCACCTTGCACCTCTGTACAGATGCGCTTGAGGTACGCATCGCCGCGAATAGATTCAATGGAATATCTTCCTCGTGAAGTTTCGTTGAAAACCCTTGTGATATAAACATCAAGTAACCTGGCCCTTGTCTTCAAATCAATGGTATACAGGAACATCAGTCTCAATGATTCTGATTTGCCACAAAGTGGAGTGAGCTTAAAAATTTATCGTGACTGATTACAGGTTGTATGTTCATTTATACCGATTGAATACTATACCTCGGAGGACACTGTTCGCATACCATAACGACCTGAAATGGAATTAGTTTTAGGTTTAGGCATCCTTCTGTCGCGAGAGACATGGCCTCAGTGTGCACCTGGAAAGTCAAATCAGTCTTGTTTAGAGCAGCGTGCTGGTATGGCTCCACAGTCAATCCTGGCGCGTGACTAGTCCTTGCCGCAGTTGTTGCACCACAACTGAGACGTGGGGTGGTAGAGATGTCTGTTGTCTCTTCTTTCCTTCGGCCCTCCTTTTCTTTCTAGCTGGAGGGTCCTTTTATCTCTCCCTCTTGATCCCAGCCCGGACAGGCATGGCGCAATCCGTCACGATCATCTGCAAGGTGCTCCCATTTGGACGTGTCGATTGCCCGTGTTGTGTTAGTGGTATTTTAGGTCGCGTTGCAGACGTCCTGTTAGCCAGTGCTGGGCGACAACGTTGGGCGGGCATCCTGTAAGCCAGTCGCACATACAGGAGGTCCTTGGGAATGCGACCCGTCCACCATGCGGTGTTACGGGGCCGAGCCACTGGAGCCGAAGTGGGACAGAGCATGAGATGCATGCTGAGGGTCCCTGCTTCCTCAGTACAGCAGTGTTGTTGACTTTGTCCTGCCATTTATTGCCCATGATGCGCCGGAGGCGCGGAGATGGAAACTTTCCAAGCGGTTCTCCTGGCTTGGCGTAGGTTGTCAAGATTCACGCCGTACAGCAGCGTGCTGAGGATGCATGCCTGATATACCTTGAGTGTGGTGCTGTTCCGAGTTAGCTGCTTGTTCTCCCCACACACGCTGCCCTCAGCTTTGACATGACAGCAGCAGCTTGGCGAGGCGCTTGTCGATCCTATGTATCAAGCGACAGGTTGCTGGTCACAGTGGAGCCAAGGTAGGTGAAGTGGTGAGCGACCTCAATACTTCGACGCTGATGGTGATTGATGGCTGGTAGGAACGTCTTGGCCATACATTTGGTTTTCTTAATGCTGATAGTCAAACCAAATTGTCTACAAGAATGGGCAAACTTGTTGACAGCTGTTGAAGGCCTTCTTCGGTGTGCGAAGTCAGTGCTGCGTCATCCGCAAAAAACATCTCCTTTAGGAGAACAGTCCGAATCTTGGTCTTCGCTCTCAGGCGAGATAAGTTAAACAGTTTCCCTCCACTTCTGGTGTGCAAGTGGACTCCCTCATCGCAGAGTCTTGGAAAGGCAAACTTTTTTTCAGCAACAAAGAAAAGAAGATGCCAAACCAAGGTGGGTGCGAGACGCAGCCCTGTTTACTCCGGCTCAGGATACTGAAGTGGGTCTCTGAACGATGCACCGTCGAACTGGACAATGCCCTGCATGTCATCGTGGAATGACGCCGGTTGATGCTAAGCAGTGTGGGGGGGGACAGCAATCTTCTTCGCAGATGGAAAAAAAGTCCATGCCTGGCTCACGAGGTCCAAACGCTTTGGTGAGATCGATTGAAGGCCATTACAAAGGCATTTGCTGTATCTCGGCACTTTTCCTGCAGGCTGCGTACAGAGAAACTCATGTCGAACGTGGATCTTCCAGCCCTGAGCCACCATGAGACTCTGGGAGATGCGGTTTGCAAGGACCTGTAGACGGGCTAGAACCACGCGGGCGAAAAAGACCTGCCTACGATGCTGAGCAATGAGATACCCCGGTAGTTATTGCAGTTGCTGCGATCGCCTTTGTTCTTATACAGTGTGACGATTTCGGCGTCGCGCATGTCCTGGGGCACCACCTTCCATCTCTCCAGTGTGTTTCATTGTGTAAGCATTGAAGGAGTTTGTGAAGTGGTTGCGTGTGAGGGTGCAGGGCTGATGTCCCGCACGTGATTGATTTCGGGGAATGCAGTTCATTCACCGGTTGCTTTTCCGCTGTGGATGTTAATACATCAATGGCTTTGCTGAGTTCTTCTGCTGTTGGCTCGGCATCCAGTTCATCAGGGACAGGCAGGTATCGATGCGTCAAAAGCTTCCTGAGGAGACATAATTTTCCCCTCCGAGTAGCGTCAAGGTACTGCTCGACCCACGTGCCATCTGCTTGTTTGGATATCTGTGATGAACTCACCGTTTTGGATTTCAAGGGTGCGGTCTTCTTCGCCGGCTGCCTGTTTGCCTGCTTAGCCCTCGTACATGGCTCTGATGTTCCCGTGTCGGGAGGCCTGCTGGTGTTCTCTGAGAGTGAAGCCAGTATTTGTTTAGCGCAGCGACGTGCCGTTTGCTGGGCCCTGCTACGGGCGGCTATTTTCGCGCTGCTGGTTCTTCCTTGAGGGTCCCTCTTGTAACTAATCAGAGCGTTGCGCTCCGCGTCAATGACTGGCTGCATCTCCGCAATATTTGCCTCAAACCAGTCTCGGCTCTGCGTTATTATCTTGCCATATGTAATCATTTGCAGCGGTGAGTTTGTAGATTGGAGTTAGTTACTAGGAAGCTACACATATCTCAGTGCTCTGTTTATGCCTGTTGGTCAATCAATGTTTATTCAGACGCCTCTACGAGTCCTGGTCTTACTGGGTAGGCGGTTCTGTGATGATGGGGGTTTTTGGATGGCGTGGCTTGACCTTTCTGCTTACGGTGGTAGAAGTTCTTTGGTTTCCGCTTCACTGGGAGGCAATCAGGGAGTTGGTCGGTTGTCGCATCAGCGCGCCTGTGGTAGGACTCTCGTGTGAGATGCTGTTTAGTGAGTTATGCGGTGAGGGGATGATCAAGTTAGCTGGTGCCAGGTTTCGAACTGGGTGTCCAATGACTTGTGGCATGTCCTATTGTTGAGAGTAGGTGTTTGACACACACAGGTCGTGGTAGCAAGCAGAGTTCTAAGAGGTCTCTGACGTCTCATTCATTTTCCGATGCCGTCTGTCCCAAGCTGCTTGGCCATGACTCATGATCCGCTCAACTCTGCATTGAAGTCACCCAGCAGGTAGGACATGTTTGTTGCTGGTATTGTGCGACAGCTGAGCAGAGAGCCTAGAAACTGGTCTTTGATATTCATCCGAGGATTGCAGTGTGGGGGCATAGACGCCCACAAGATTGACAGGGCTTCCACGGTTGCTAGACCGTAGTGTTAGGCTTCTATCTGTGCCGCTGTGGAGGTTCAATCGTGCCAAGCAGTGTGTTCTTCACAGCGAAATCCACTCCGTATCCCTGACTTACTCGCTGCTCTGCCCTTGCCAAAAGAAGGCTATAGTTTTTCCTCCGTCAGGATCCACTCTCTGGGAGTCGTGTTTCCGGAAGGCTGCTTATATCAATTTTCAGTCTTGCAGTTTCACGGTCATCACGGCCGTTTTCGGGCATTAGTATATTGCTTGAAGGTCTCAGAGAAAGACGGGACGCATGGTTCGTACATTCCAGTTTGCAATTCGAAGAGCTGGAGTCTTCGTTCTTTTTTACGGTGTTTGGCCTGGTGCAAGGTTTAAACGATCGCTGGTCGAGCTTGGACTCTAAGCTCCAGGCAACCACTGAAGCAGGCAGATCGTGGGGGTCCGCACCTTACTTGCTGGGGGGCGGCTGCCCAGCTTGAGGCGGGGCGAGTTAAGCTGACCATGTGGGACTGCGATGGAACCTCCCACCGTCGAAGAAGACAACCGTAGCGTCAAACTCTACGCCAATTGAGCGAGGACTATTCACTCGTAAACTGCTGTCTTCCGTGTTGCGCTCTCACTGTGTGGCGAGACTGGAGTGACCTCTCCCGG
The DNA here is from genome assembly GCA_026419785.1 of Sclerodactyla briareus. NCBI lineage: Eukaryota > Metazoa > Echinodermata > Holothuroidea > Dendrochirotida > Sclerodactylidae > Sclerodactyla > Sclerodactyla briareus. The sequence continues at coordinate 46,225 of JAODTK010001155.1, forward strand.
GCGCTTAGGCCTGGGGCGTGGTATAAAGAGACCTTGTGCTGCCCAAACACACAGGGTCCCCTCTCGGCCGCACCGACGGTTTCCAGGGGAACGCAAAGCGCTACACTTGGAGCGGCTTGGCTGCAAGGAGTTGCCAGAAGGGCGACTAGTAAGTCGGTCCAACTGCCTTCTCTTTAGGGGCTCCACTCCGGAATTTCGGTAGGGTTTACTCCTTAGCCTTCCTTCTCCAGAAAGGGATCCACAAGGCAGTGGAGCCATAACCAATGGCCGGGACACGAGATGAGCTGCTAACCAAAGCAAAAAGAGCATTCATCCACCTAAACTGTGCCAAGGCACCAGGAGTACACCCCTGTATCCTATATTACCGATGAACCTATACTCGGAGGAGACACTTGCTTCGCATACTATTAACGACCTGAAATGGAATACTCACCTCATTATCACTTACTGGTGAGTATCTTTATACAAATGATTATACCTCGTTTTCATTGTTATTTATTTCATTACTTTTGTGCCTGCTTTTCCCTTCTAGCCGTAAAAAGGCAATTGCTGAAAGAAATAGCATGATGCCCTTGGTCTGGCGTGCCCCGGATTGCCATCTACACATCGGTGTGAGTGCTAGATGATATGAAACATCTAAGAGTCAATGACAGCCTAAGCACAGCTCCTTTTGTCTTACATAGGTTTGTACAAGCGGAGGATTTCGAATACTTTACCAGCTGAACGCTGGAACAATGTACGAGGAAGGACCTCGAAACGAAATCCCAGAATTAAAACGAAACCGCCGCTTGAAAAAAACAAAAAGTTGTATAGAATATGCCTGTCCCGCGTGAGATGGGAGAGAACAGCTGGGGACAATTCCAGCGAATAAATGGCGTTTCTTCAGTACATATATGGTCAAGTCATCGACTGTAACACCGAGAACCGGCTACCCCGAGTATAGAGGAACAAAGCAAATGAAAAATACCAAGGCTCCCATCTGCAATATACCTCATAACGCACTCGTTATTTGGATCTGTAGCTTTGAAGCCACGTGTTCAACAGGAAGTCAAGAGTGAACGCATCCCATCTGTGAGATAGCCATCGGTAATAACTTTAAATCCTTCCCATGAAATGAGGAATATATGGCCAGGGCGGCAGATATGACGCAATTAACGCAAATGATGGCAGCGTTTGTGTTTAAGGCGTGAACCAAAAATAACAATTTATAGCACGTGGAATGTCTGCTGACAGTTATTGGTTACTATCCAATCTCTCACTGCGGTGATTATTACACAGGTCAAGACGAACTACATAATTCTCGAGCGAACGGGAGATTTAACTCTGCAGCTAGTGACGGGAACGGCCTGTTTCTGATCAAACCCAGCAATCACGTCATCAAAAATTCATGTAGGAATCCAGAGACAATTCAAATCATAAATGTTAAGGGACATTATTTTTTCGGAACCATTAGCGGAAATATTGCCCACTCAAGTGATGTTAAGTTTGCAAGTAGAGAATATACTGAGACCTCACATGCGGAAAACGTGACGAATACCGTGCACACACCAATAAATTCTTCACAACAAACGGAGTCATTTCGTAAATTTGATTTGGGGTAGAATGGAATTCATTTTTCATTCCGTTACCAGGATGTATATTTGCACTGACTATGTATCAGATGCAGCATCTTTCTCCCCCTTCCCAACGTCACACATTCATAACGTATTCTATCAACTGAAATAATTCGAGGCTACAATTTCCTTGATGTACTAATAAAAGGTACTATAATATCCGTCGAAGTTACTCTATTGTTTTCAAGTTTATCATGGTCAAGTGTCATTGTGGAGGTAGCCTAAATTGTCTCCCCATTTGTGATGATAGGCCCTTGTTTTCGACCAGCGCTTTACAATACCGGTGTCAGTAGTGTGAATTCTCACGACACAGTTGGGATTGTTTTGTAATTTAGCTTTTGCATGATTCTCTCTCGCAATTTAAATATATTCACCTACATATGACTGTTATCTATGCGACTTCCACTATCGAATACACACATCATTTGAGAGTTCAATCGAATATTCATTATTCAATATATATTTTGATTTATTCATTATTAAATACTGTTTTATATTGTTCATCTTATCAATTTGATAACATCAAGTTTGCTCACAAAGAACCAGCATCGACCACAGGGGTGGGTCCAGGGTGTTCGCCCCTCTCTTGCTAGAATAAAATATATAGACGATAAAATGCCTAAAGTGGTGAAGGTTGGTGCATCAACCTATCATTTTTCTTTTCCAGAAAAACGCATCTGGAGCACTTTGATGTCACAGCTGTGGGCTTGAGACCAATATTCACGTTATGCTTGTTCACAAGCGACATCAATAAAATCGAAGCCTACGATACCAGAATTCAAATTTGTTACATGATTGATTGATTGATTAATTGATTGCATAACATAACAATTCATACTGAATTATGCGTCTCATTGTTTCGTGGACAACATGATTCCGGAAGCAGTCGTCAGTAGTCGTTTGTTGGCCAAACAATATTCTTCCTTCTTGTTTAGAAAAAAAAATTCTCAACACTCCAGGATCACGTTATCTTCAGCTACATCGAAGACTCGGCAACTTGACTTGAGTGCTTGATGGTTAGAGAAATATATTATCTCGATAATGACCTCTGGGACATATTGACCCAATCATTTTAATGGGCTTTGGATCTGAAGTATATTTTTTGTAGATCTATGGGATTTAGTCTCATGTCACGTACGAACGTCATATCTATCTCTATTGGGATTAGGGCTTAACGTAAGGTGATCGCAGTTCAGGTATATATGGAAAGTAAAAAGGATATATGGGAACGCGAATGATACCTAATATCGGAACCAAGTGGAAAGATATGTATTTTCTGGAATCTAGGAGGAATTGCCAGAGAGAGTAGATTATTGTAGAATATAGTCCCAAGCATAAATGTCGTAAATATTATCGAAGCGGAAACACGCGACAAGAAAAAAAAGTCTTTTAGTTGAATCTTCAAGTTGAACGACACATTTCGGGCACCTTTTATTGAAACCCGGTTACATGAAGAATATATTTAATGTTAAATCCGCATAGCTAATTGGTATGGGAGTTCACAAGGGAGCATACTTGCCTGTACATCATATGCCTCAAGCTATATTCCTAACTCAAAACTGGCCAGTAAGCAGAGCCACTGGCAACTCCAACGCCCATTACTCATCAGTCATATTTCAGACAGACGCAACGGCAGAAGGCAAGTGAGATGAGAGTGTGTAACGTTGAGGTTGATTATGTAGCTGTAAGGAGAAGGCATCTTGGCAAATGTTGACAACACTTTTTTATTGGACACTTTGACAAACGAGGCGATCGCCCCCAGTGTCTTGCCTGGTTGTGCGACCAGTGGTTTCTTCTATTAGTCACCATGCAAACAAACTATTACAAGACATTTCATGTGTTGCTTTCAGATTTTAGTATGAACATTTAACAGAAAGAGCTTACTATTCAGTGATCAATTTCAAATTCATAAGGACCGATTGTTGAACATATCTACGAAGGAGTATACGTTTTCTGGAAATGTGAATAAAAGTGTCTAAATTAATTGACCAATTTTCTCATTCTAAATATCTCAGGACCAATGGTGAACTACATTTAAGTCGTTTCATGGGGAACCAACAAACTTATGAATTACAAATTATACACATTAAATAATCCCATTGACTCGAGTCAATGTTAACATTTTGGTAATGAAGTAGACATACTTTTGGAATAATTTGGATAATTTGGAATAGATTATGCAAAATAGACCACTGCTGACCTCTATTGACCTTCAGTCTATGTTAAAATATTGGAGAATAAATGTAGGCCATACCCACCAAGTTCATAACAATCCTGAAACTTTAAAAATTACACATAAAATTATGCAATTTTGAGCCTAAGACAACAGTGCGAAATGTAGTGTCGATGCGGCTAAATTAGAAAGTGTGGATGTGTTAACGGTTTTCCCGAAGAAAAAAGTATTCTACCGCAGCAGTTGACCTTCACGTACGTTCTACAGCAGCAGTTGACGTTCACGTACGTTCTACAGCAGCAGTTGACGTTCACGTACGTTCTACAGCAGCAGTTGACCTTCACGTACGTTCTACAGCAGCAGTGGACCTTCACGTACTGCTTACAGCAGCAGTTGGCCTGCACGTACGTTCTACAGCAGCAGTTGGACATTCACGGACGTCATACAGAGACAGTTGACCTTCACTACGTTCTACAGCAGCAAGTTGACCTGTCAAGTACGTTCTACCGCAGCAGTTGACCTTCACGTACGTTCTCAGAGCAGTTGACCTTCAAGTAGTTCTACAAGCAGCTGGTGACCTTCACGTAGTTCTCCAGGAGACAGTTGAACTTCCGTTACGATTCTACAGCAGCAGTTGACGTCACGTACGTTCTGCAGCAAGCAGTTGACTCAGTTACGTTCTACCAGCACCAGTGGCTTCACGTACGTTCTGCAGCCAACTAGTTGCTTCCGTACGTCGTACAACACCAGTGACCTTCCGCTACGTTCTACAGCAGATTTGACGCCGTTCCGTACGTTCACAGCAGCAGTTGACCTTCACGTACGTTCTAACAGCACCAGTTGACCTTATACGTACGTTCTGCGTGTTTCGACACATCCCAACCTATTTCGGGACTCGGAATTTTTCGAATGTCACTTCTCTCAATTGTCAAAGTTCAAAGTAAGTCGTTGATTCACGAATATGGTCAATACGAGATTCTGATGACTACACAAACGATGAATTTGATTGACCGGTAGTTCATCACTCACGATTGAATTCAGTACGGAAAAGTGTTTTATCTGTGTCGGATTAGAGAGTTTCAGCAAAAATACCAATGGAACTATTTCGTTCTTCATTCAGTAAGTGTGGTCGTGTCCGGTCCGATAACGATTCGATTTAATATGTATATGTGGATACGGGGGGGGGGGGGGAGGGGGGGGGTATTTTTGTCACTGGTATCTTGGATTCTTATTCAATGACTTTTCTTCAGTCCTTGTGTTTTTTCGGTTGTTGGTTCATTCTCTTAACTATTACTGCCTCGTGCCAGTGTTGATTGCAGGTCCGAGTCGACTGATCTGACCTGGAGACTCTTCTCTGTAGGACTGTGGATATATTGTGGCGTCTCACCTCCCCCCAGGAGCACCTTGGCCGTTGTGAACTGAAGTTCGGCATATCTTATTTTTGGTGGCTTTCATTGTCTTAAACTATTACTTTGATTATCTTGCGGCTGATCTTGGTCTGCTGCATTTTAAGACGTTGTTGTTGCTTTTTTATTTTTTATGATTTATTTTTTTTTATTTTTACTGGTCTTATCTCTGGATATTTCCTTAGGTGTATTGCTTTCTCTATTCTCCACGATGTGATCTCTCGATATGGGATGGTCCGTGGTGGAAAAACAAGAGGCACTCTGGTCCCACCATCATTACTGGTCGCAGGAAGCGGCACCTTTTCACTCAAGCGTCAAGTATCAATGCGAATAATCTCATTTTACTCCAGTGAGCTGCAGCCATGGCACCCAACCATTCTCTTCAAGTTCGCTGTGCATATTAGAAATCGCCAGATCCGTTCGTGTCAAAAGCAAGTGTTCTTCCTTATGTGACTTTGTTATTTTGTTTTAGTGCCCAACTGATGTTGTGGTTACTGAAACATGGCTGATGCGACGCAGAAAGAATTATTCAGGTCAGGGCCCGACTTTAAAAACACTCTGCACTAACTACGAATTTCTCCATCTCATCGTCGTGCTGGTTAGAGGGGTGTGGTAGTGCTATTCTGATCGTGATGGTCTCCATTGTAATGTTCAACGACATATTATGTTCAATTCCTTTTTAAATTATGCTGCAACCTCTCTTCTTGCCACGTCTTTTGTCATCTTATTGTCTTTAAAGACCTGCCTCTAAACAAGAAGAATAAGCTTACTTCCTCATTGTTTCTTGATGAATTTTCTTCCCTCCTGAGATTTTGACTGTCGGTTCTACCCAACTGTAACTGACAGGGATTCAATATTCATGTTGATGATGTGAAGACCGTGATGCTGCTAAGTTTCTCAAATATTAGATACAACCGTCAGCAACATGTTCATGAGCCCACGATTACCTGCAATCACACCTTATACATACTATCTCCATGGAGGTCAACAAGCTTGGTAGTTATCTAACACACCGGTTAATATCGACCACTGTGTTGCAATCAAGTGTCGTCTTGACACCCTGCCGTCCAGGCCATGCTCCTGCAATAACAACCCGCGCTCTTCATAATACACAAGACGAGAGACTTCGTGCTCACATCCAATCCTTCTTTAACGTATGCCCTCTTTGGACCTTGATTCCTGGTAGTGGTGGATTTCTGACACTCCCGTAGCACACACAGAGCCGAGCGTAGGCGTCTTCCGCAACGCGACCAGGAGGCCTGCACCACCTGCGTCCAGACGTGCTATAGACGAGGAACTGATGTTGGCACCGTATAGCGACGGGCTTGCAGGTGCCAGACGTGTATAGACGGGACCCATTCATCTGGACCAGTATATGCGAAGTGGACTGTGGCAGTCCAGACGTTGTAGAACGAGGACATGATCTGGACCAGTATAGCGAGTGGCTGCAGTCCAGACGTGCTATAGACGTAAGAATTGATCTGCCAGACAGTATAGCGAGTGCGCATGCGTCCAGCGTGCTATAGACGGGATTATTGATCTGGACCAGTATAGCGAGTGGCTGCAGTCCAGACGTGTTATAGACGAGACATTCATATGGACCAGTATAGCGAAGTGGCTGCGTCCAGACGTGCTATGACGAGGACCTTGATTCTGGACCAGTATAAATAGCGATGTGGCTGCAGTCCAGACGTGCTATCAGACGGGACATTCCATCTGAACTCTGACAGTATAGCGAGTGGCCTGCAGTCCGCATACGTGCTATAGACGAGGACATTGATCTGGACCAGTATAGCGAGTGGCTGCAGTCCAGACGTGCTATAGACGAGGACATGCATCTGGACCAGTTCGCGAGTGGCTGCAGTCCATACGTGCTAATAGATAGTACATTGATCTGGACCAGTATAGTAAACTGGTAGATACGAGAGTCTCCTTGTTACGAGGCCTTGAGCGCCGATACACACTGATCTTATTTCACAATTCTTATCAAAGAACCTTTTCCCTTCCGTGTCATTAACAAACGCACTTCTCCCAAGGCACACAAGATCCCCCTGCCGGCCAATGAAATGACTGTGGCTGGCAGATTCTTTTCATGAGTTTTTTTTTTTCACAGTAAGGTCAGGAAACGCCTTGATGGACTGGATCTTATCTCAACCCCACTTTCCTCTGTGGTTGCTACTGAGTCATTTTGACAGCTTTACAAATTTTCTGAGGTTTCCGAGATGAGGTACTCCGGATCATCAAGCTCTCTTACTGTCAACTCCATCAGCTCTTGAGATCATTCTGCCTGCCAATATTCTCGAATTTTCTCTTCACCTTCTTCTTCCAACATACTTATTCCAGAAACAACTCCGTGTGTTTTTTTCCCTCAAGCGCTGAAGCATGCTTGTTTCACTCCGGCTTGTTGAGAAGCCCGGTTTGGATTTGAGATCTATGCCAACTACCGCCCGACCTCAATCTTCCTTTCCCGTGAAAGTTATTGAGAGAGTGGTTGTCGATCACTGGCAACATTATTTGTGGACAACCAGTTTTCACGGGCCCCCCCCCCTACTAACGCACCGGCTTACCGGCCTTTCCACCCTCTGAAACTGCAAACTGCTTCGTGTTCAAAATGACATCTTATCTGGCACTTGTAGCGCAATGAAGCTTTCCTTGCTGCTATTGATTCAGTGCAGCGTTCGATACTAGACCACTCTCGGCTTATTGAAATACGTATTACTGGTAAGGCACTCGAGTGGTTCGCTAGCTACTTTTGTTGCCGAACGCAGTCTGTTATTATTGATTAACCATGTCTCCATAGTCTCGCTCCTGCCATTCTTGATGTGGTGTCCATCAGGGATCTTCATTGGGCCTCAATTGTATTTATTCTGTTCAGTTCCCCTCTTCAAGATATATCGCGGCCCACAGTATCCGTCTGTCATCTATGCTGATGACACCCCGCTCTATCTGACATTTGCCCCTTTTGAATCGTGCAGTTGCCGTAAGTAAGTGGAGGCATGTACCCCCAACATTAGATCAGGGTGGCCATTCCAATAGTCTTGTGCTGGATGATGAGAAGACAGAGTTATCTACTTCTCGCCCCCACTTTCAATATCCTCAACCATCAAGAGTCCGCAATCCTGTGTTTAAACCTGTCAATCTCAACGATTTAGGAATGATTATGGCCTCTTCCTTTAAAGGTCTATTCATCGTGGCAAACCATTTGTTAACGCTTTCGCTGCATCAATAGAATGATAGGGAACAGTCGTCAGTACCTCGAATCAGAAGACCCCACTATGCTGTCCATGCTTTTGTCACATCCATGCTGGATGCTTGTAATTCTTGTTATTTGGTCTCCCTGACTATCTTATACCAAAACTTCAGCGAGTGCAAAACATTGCTGGACGACTTATTCTCTGTGGTTCCCGTCATGGCATTTCACTCCACTGCTCTACAGCTTCACTGGCTTCCAGTACGGCAGAGAATTGCTTTTCTTTCTATAATATATAAACACTCACTGCATGGCTCCTAGTTTTATCCCAGAGCTTGTTCAGCTGCATGTTCCTTCAGATCTCTATAGTCCCCTTCTAAGCAACAGCTTTAAGGTCCTGGTTCGCTCATCCAACCAAGTTTCTACTACATGATCGTTCATTCTCCTCTGCTGCGCGCGTCCTTGTGGAATACCCTTCCTAGCTCTGTCCGTCTGCCTCCGACTGTAGCTACTTTCAAGTCTTTTCTTAAAAACCTTTTCTTCATCCTCATTTTTTTTTCTGACTGCTTCTTCCTGTTATGTTTTTTTTAGGTCTGTAAACTGTAAATCGCCCAGAGGCGCTTATCTATTTTATTATTATTATATTTTAATTATTATTATTATATTATATTATTATATTCTGATTATTATTATTATTATTATTTTATTATTCATTTTGTTTCTTGGTAGGACATTTGGCGTTTGATGCATACTGATTCGTCAGCCCCTCTGTCCAAATAATGATAACCAATGATTCCGGGTTTTGAATTGGCTCTTCGAGTCAGGTGACTGTTATTCAACCTCGGCACGTTAAAAAAAAATATTGTTAAGAGTTGTTGACTAATAAATTGGTGTGAATGAGGTTTGGTTCAATCATGGGATCCTCTACCACTCCTGTCGCTAGCCGGTTGTTCGTGTGTACCACTTCGCACTGTATCCACCAATCGGGAATGATCTTGTGATGAACCAGGTCCAGACAAGGAATATATTTATCTTCCTAATATTCGATGCTGCCTTTTGAAACATTAATACCCAATCTGCATGTAGCTACGTTCGCTCCATGTTTCATGACATACCAAACTTCACTATATACATCGTATCAGAATGACGCAACTGGTTGAATCCTGTGTCATACCTCGCCTCTTTCTTGCGTGTGTAATTCGATGTTACTGTCCTCTGAGAGATTTCGTAGAAGCGCCAGGAGAGTCTATGAAACCTCCCTCAGTGTGACATAATATTAATATATACGTGCTACACAAAGGTCTGTGTCGTGTTTATCAATGTCATTTTAACTTGAGTTTTATTATAGTTGCAGGCTGTACAACAGTTTTTTATAGTTGAATCGAACTCTTCGCACTGACGGTCGTTAACTCCGTATAGTAACGTGGCTACGAGAGGAACAAACAAGAGAGTCCTGTCAGGAACTGACTGTTCGATTCTTGTCAGACACTTCCCCACATAATGTTTTTTATCACGCCTATAGTATTCCGTCTAATGTTTCCAATGTGAAGAAATCAACATAGGTCCTACATCGATCCTATGTGGGGTTCCACTGAGGGATTGTGACCTCAATAAAAAAACAAACTTCCGCACTTTACCTGACTAGCTCCGACAGGAGGAATAAGAGGAATATATTAAGGCTTTTTTTTTTTATAATACAGTTTTTTTTTTTCAAATCCGATTGCACTGATGCCGATTCGGTCCAACACAATACAGTGGCTGCGATCGTAAAACTATTTTCTCTAACATCTTTTGACAATCGTTTTCAGCGAAGAAACTGCCCTTTCAAGGTATCACAAATGCGGAGTAGATGTATTCGTTCTTTGGTCTTATTATAGGCCTCAGTCACAATGTATGCAATATTTTTCCACTTTTCAAACGTATTTTCCATTCGAATTCAGTTGCAATTGTGTGTTTATGGTTTTGTTTGGGAATGCTATATAGAGGGACTTGTCGCAATGTTGTAAGTCAGTTTAAGCATTCACCCTGCACGTACTGGCGTATCCCACAGCATGAGCGATCCGCTTTCCGAGGCTGTGCCATGTCTTCTTCCGGCGCGTAACAGTATAGTTTATGGCTCACAAAAGTACCATGATGTCGTATCACTTTTATTCGAATTCGCTCTAACAAATTACTTGTTATATGTTACTAGTTCCAATAGTCTCGGTGTTTGAGATATCCATATCCAGGATCGATGTGCCTATAGCGGGTATTACTGGAAATAATGTTGTTTTTTTTTCCAATTTCGGTCAATACGTCTCGATCTCGGCACATTCATTCCTCTTGAATGAATGTACAGACAACACCACGACAACACCACGGATTGAGCCCCAATAATCCGTTGGGGTCATTCACTGACCCTCTGATCGTCTACCAACCATGCAAAAATAGTGAAAGTATACTCCTTACAATAATATATATATATTTGTTACTTTACTTCCCCTTAATAACATCGAATCTATTAGGAGGGCATTAACGAGCTCAGACTTCATTTATATCATGGCTTGATTGTAAAACTCGCTCTTCAAATCGCTGTTAAAATTAGGTGCTTCATCTAAAATTCATGTGACCTATTTTGAAAAGAATGTTCAATATACTTGATTAAATACCTGTTCTGCAACTTATTTGCCCAGACATTGGGGACATTTCTTTTGTATCGGATACGTTTTATCGGATTGCGATTCATTGGCCAACAGTATCAAACTGCGCAATTCAGCGAAGAAGTAATGGACCCGCAAACGTGCTTATTGGTGGCCGTTTGGCAAGAAGGTGGGATTTTGGGATAAAATCCGTGTGTTGATAACGTTTGGGCATGGCGTATCAGGGCAACTATCCCTCTGATGAATCTGCTTCGGCCCGTATTGCCGCCATACATAGGGACCTACAAACCATGATTTTAGTTGGAATCCATCATGCCCTGCTCATACAGAATAGGAGCTTGACCAGCCTGAGGCCTGGGGAGTGTCATGTTACGCCGGCGCCCACGAAGTAACATGTGACATGCAACGGCAGGAAGATAACGTTGATCATGAGGTGGCTGGGGGTGTCTGTTGCCACGTTTGATAGGGCAAGGTGGGGCAGTTTCTTATACTGGTAAATGGAATGGACGGAGGTTCCTCGGAGGGAGTCGATCCACAGTCCTGACGTCTTGACGAGTAACCAAGCTCCGCGTTTTCCATTCAAGTGTGTTCCTATTCTTCCTAAACTCTAGTGAGGCGTGGACGCTCACTGCTGGACTGAGGCGGGGGCTGAATGCTCTCTTGGCAAGGGACCCACTAATTCGCCGTAGCTTTGCATACCTGGTACCTGTGGAGGCTGGTTATGGGTCAGCTGGCCTGAATCTTAGCGTCAACTTGCCGCTTCTTTGGGCTATGCGCGCCTCGGTGGACAGTTCGTCCACCGTTTTCGTCTTCTGTGAACCTCTTGAGGTAGGCCGTGCCAGAGCGGACACGTAGCTCATAATTGGCGCAGCTGCCGTCGATACCAACCCCTCCAGACTTACGGGGAGGGACAGGCTCAGGCTGGTCGCTTGCTCACAGAAGGCGGGGGTGATTGGTAGTGGCGGGTGGATGCCGGGTGAGTGCCCCCAGGCATGCCGCACTGTGAGTGTATTTTGTTTTTGGGCAAATTAATCGGGAGGAATTTTGTATGGCCAGTGAATATGGTCAAGAAAGGTTGAATCAGGTTGCCCTAGGTTGTGCGTAATGTCTCCACGACTAGAGAACAGGCTGTAACTGCTGTTGATTGCTTTCAAAATGGGTGACTAACACTATTGCACGCTTCTACAACAAGTACTCAGTAAAACACAGGCTTCGAATTGTTTGAATTACCATTCTCGATATTGAAAATTTCTACCGACCAAGTATTCAGCCGCTCGAGCTCGCAGGGGAAACTTGTTACTTCTCTCACCATCAACTCTCACTCACCATTTCTCTTTTCTCCAGTTATGTTAGGCGCTCGAAACTCTGATAAAAATTACCATACGGCATTTTTAATCGCCCTAGTGTAGCACTCCTTCTGATGAAATCATAGTATCTGGTCATCCCACTATAGTGTGAACAGCGCTCCACCTCGTTTGATGAACCCATAATTCTGTGAGATATTCGACCATTCCTATATTACATGTGCTTTCTTTTCAGCATTATAATCTCATGTGGCCTAAACCCTTGATTGACCCGATCTGAACCTCACAGCCCTGGAAATACTACCATTTTGTAAAGAGGCTCGGCGTGAGGGTTTTCAAAGGATCAAATGAACCTGTGAGGTCTGTGTGGAACAGGGACCCTTTTGTTTCAAAGTCGGGTTCACTTTTTCAGAACTATTCATTGCTGACCTATTGATGATGGGGAAACCTGGTTCAGTTTCTCGACTCGTTTCTCGATTCCTGAGACACTACAAAACAGAATTATTTGAGAATGTTATCAGCTGCAACTTCATTGGTCACTGGAACAACCTGACGGTCCAACACAAACGTGGATATATTCTGCATCTGACGCGCTTTTTTTCCCACTCAAGTTGCAACCTAACAATGAATCATCTAGGAGGCGCGAAGCGATTGAAATACGCACCTCAAAGCTCGAAGTACGAGCCCACAGCCGACGATCGGTATAATGGCGTAATTCAAGACAGAGGTTGCCTTCGATTATCCCAGGAGGGGGGTTGGGAAAATGCATTGCCCCACTCCTCTTCGATTCAAGGAATTCAAGGAAAACACGACTATTCAAAAGAGCAAAACTTTTGCCACTAGACTGCTGGAATGTACAACAAACTTTGGTGCTGCTGGAAGGGTACACACAAACGCTTGGTGCTGCTGGAAGGGTAAACACAACCGCTTGGTACTGCTGGAATGGTACATCCCAACACTTGATGCTCTTATAGTTGTAGTTAGGCACGCAAATTGGTGACCTATTTGCGCGTCTTATCCCTGATACCAAATGAGGATTTGCGCAGGCACTATGGTGTCCATACCAACGAAAAGCCGAAGAGAATATGTTGATCATGTCTATCGTGTCTACCCTGGCAACACCAACCACCAACGGCAAGACGTCGTCGAATTATTCTCTCCGATTTCATAAGTATGTTGCTCTTTCTCATTTTCGTCATTAGTCCTATTTGCTCTCGTGAGTGTTGTGGTTTCTGGGTTCGTATTTCTGTTGTTTGAGTGTTTTGAGTCTCTTCCAGTGTGATTGGTTCCTTTTTGGGGCTATTTTTCTCTAGGCCCTCGTTTCCCCTGCCTAGCAAAGGCCTAGCTGTTCTGCCTTCCGTACTGTGTGTAATTTGCTGTCATAGCGTATGCAATTACCTTGGTGTGTAGTCCGCTGTGGTGAAGTGTTGAGTGTGCTATTGTATTTGCGTAGCCTATTTGTCCATTTTGTCTCTATGCTTTTGTTCTGCTCCGTGGCCGTGTGGCAGGTAGCCTCTGCATTCTTTTGTCTGCAGTAATTGATTTTTTTTTCTCCGTCAATGAGTTAGTGCGCTTGCTACTGAGTGTGGTGTAGTTTTCTATCTGATTCGTGTTGGATAGTGTAAGGCTATATTATTTTTCTCGTATCATTTTGACCTATTAATTGTATTCCTTATTCGTAAGTGCGACCCGTGGTCGAAATAAATCGTGATTAAACTAGTGTTTGTGAGTGTTTTCCTTTCAACTCATTTTTTTCTTCTGGCATCAGTATGTTTTTCACTGGTAGGCCCCTAACTTATTTTCATTTCTGTACTTTTTGTCTTCTATTTATTGCGTTATGGGAGGGAAGGATAGGCGCTAGCCTGTCAGGGTTGTGATATGTGAGCGAGCATCTGAATTTCGGGGCTGAGTTTTAAGGCGTGTCTGTGAGACACTAAGGCGATGGGTATATTATAGATGTAAGAAGGTGTCATAGACTAGCCGAGCTTAAGCGAGCTTGGGGCACGTGAGGGTCAGTGGGAAGAGTTTAGGAGGGTGCCGCGCCTATACAACGGAATTAGTGGTTGATCCTGGCCTTGACACTAGGAATAGTTTTTTAGTGTGCTGGCATTTGAGGATGGGGTGCAGGGGGTCGTTGATGGAGGTTGGGGCGGGGGAGTACTGGGAGGGGCGACAGTCAGAGCCGGTGGGTCCAGTCGCGGTGGATGGAAGCGAAGGTGGACCTTTGAGTGGAGGGATAAATGGTAAAAGGAATGTTTTGCTGGTGGGGGATTCGATTGTCCTGTATGTGGACAGGAATTTGTCGCGTGGATAAGCTAAGCGACGCGCGTTTGTCTCCCTGGAGCTAGGGTGGAGGATATTGGTGCGAGGGTAAGCAGGATCGTGGGGGATGAGGAGGTGTTGTTTGTCGAATAGGCACTAATATCTCCGGGGTGACCGTCCAGGACATCCTAAGATCCGCGAGTCCGTTGAACTGTGTGTAGCTGGAAGTCCCCTAGGCAGAAAGTCGCGATTTGTGGCATTTATGACTAGTTTGACTGTCGCGTTGCCTGGTATGACATAGCGGGTCTCAATTGGTGGTTAAAAGTTAGAGTTGCTGGGGAGGGGCGTTCAGGTTGTGGATGTTTCGGGTTTCTGGGTAAGGAGGGACTTTCCGTCTAAGGATGGTCTTCACCTTAATGGTGCGGGGGCTTCAATGTTAGGCAAGTTGGTCAATTCCTGAGTGGAAGGGTTGTTAACTAAATTTGGGGGGCGAGGTTTTCATGTGTCCGTAGGCTTCACTGGCAGGGTTTAAATAGTAAGCAGCGAAGGTGGGTGGTCTGGCCGAGGTCGCAGTAGCGATAGATATGTTAGCCAGCTGTGTTTTTTCTGTGCTAATGTTCCCAAGTATCAGGAACAAGTTTGATGAGTGGCAGTTTTTAGTCCAGAACGCAAGCCGCCGTCATTGGTATTACAGAGTCGTGGTTGAACATTGATTTTCCACAGCCGAAGTTCACCTTCCTGGTTTGTTGTTTATAGGCCAAGATAGGATCATCTCTCCTGGCATTGGCGTGGATTTTTGTTGTATGTGGGTCGACTTGAAATAGTGTTGAGAATGCCGATATTGGTGTAAGTTTTGTCAACTCGTTTGGTGTGAAATTCCTCTAACTCATCTGGTATTCCCCACTCTTTATTGGTTGGCGTTGTGTACCGTTCTCCAAATATCTCTGAAGACAACACTCTTTTCTTTCCGACATGCTTTCCGAAAGTTTCTGGGAAAGAGTACAATTCTAGGGGTGATTTCAAATTATCCAGATATTTCTTGGTCTTAATTGTACTAGTGGCAGTCATGGATCTGGCCTTTTCAATGTCACGCAGTATTGTTTCCTTTCTCAGCATGTAAATTTTCCTACCAGAAAGCATTAATATTTTGGATTAGTTTTGAGCAGTGATCCAGAGTCTGTAGATAATGGTAGAGAGCTTGGGTAATCTCGGGGCAAGTGATCACGAATTTACTTTCCAATGTGTCTTGTTCTGTCAATATCCCACGGAGTGTAGAGCATGTTCCTTGTTCGCGAAAACCGATGTGGATGGCATTTCCAGGTTTTTTAGCAAAGTAGATTGGCATAAATTGTTAGAAAGTACGAATGGCTGTTGACTCTGGTAGGTTTCATTGCTAAAGGTTAACGAGGTTATGAAAGTTTACGTCCTTGGAGGAACCGTCGCGTAATAACACGAGGCCTTCTTGGATAAAAAGGGAAGTTTTTCTGGCCATCCACGTAAGCGGACCACTTATGGCGACTTTAATCGTTCTTCTGGTCCGTGTCTGATCTAGAGCAGTTCAAAGTTCACAAAAGCTTGTCAAGCGTTTAGTTTCTGGTGGCCAAACTTGGATTTCGTTCGAGAGCATATTGCCTCTAATACAGGAGATCCTCGTGTCATTTTTTCTACTTATGTGAGGGGGCCCAGCAAGTTCAGGAAAGCATTGGTCATTTGGATAGATTCCCAACTCGGGTAGGACATATCGATAGCCAGGAGATTGCTAAGGTTCTTAATAATTCTTCTTCGTCTGTTTTTACTCATGAGAATTGGAATTTTGGTGCCCTAGTTGTCGAGGTTTCTGTCTTCTTCTCCGCAGAGTATTGGTAATCTGTGTGTTCGTCGGTTTATTAAAGGAGAAACTGCAGAAGCTTCACAAGTGATAAGCTCTGTCCCGACGGAGTTTATCCTTTCTTACTAAAATCCTTTGCCGACGAGTTGTCCGTTTCCATATACATTATTTTCAATAAGACCCTACAAGAAGGTATTGTCCCGGATGATTGGAGGAGGCAAATGTTTCTCTATTTTCAAGAAAGTAAACGGGTCTCTTCTTCCTTTAATTACGGCCAGTCAGTCTTACTAGTGTTGTTGCAAGTAATGGAATATCATTCGGGATCAATGGTTGATTATTTCAATGAGCCATATCTGATTAGAGATTCTCAGCATTGGTTTGGAAGAATCGCTCGTGTGTTTGACTAATCTCTTGGAATTTTATGGAAGATGTTACAAGTACTGTTGACAACGGCAATGCTTTTGATATAATTTTCCTGGACTTTCAGAAAGCTTTTTGACATGTTCCTCATGGGCGTCTCTTGCGCAAGTTGGAGAGCTTGGTATTGAGGGAATGTCCTCAAGTGGATTCGTGAGTGCTTCAATAATAGGGAACAACGAGTTGTTCAATTAATGGGCGGTCGTCCTTCTTAGGCAAAAGGTCACTAGTGGTGATTCCCAAGGGATCGTTCTGGGGGCCAGCTCCTGTTTCTGGCGTAATATATTGACGATCTTGAAGGTTCTGGTTGATTCAAGGGTTAGAAGTCGCTGACGATTACTTAATTTGATCCGGGAAGGTTCGGTTCCGAATGATGAGCTGGCTATTGTTCAAGGGAATCTGGATATAATTCCAAATGGTCTTCCGACTGCAGATGTTTTTCAATGTCGTACAATTCCAAGTTATGCATGTTGGTTTTCACAATCGCAACGCTTCCTTCAAGTTGAATGGCCGAAATATTCAAGAGGTGATTTTCGAAAAAGATCTTGGCGTTTGTTTTGTTTTCGTGTCTTCTTTGGCAACCTTCCAAGCAGTGTTCCGAAGCTGCTAGACGAGGTAATTGGATGCTTGGCTTGATTAGACTTCCTTCAGTTTCCTTGATAATGCATATTGTTTGTCAGCTGTTTAAGCAGCTGGTAAGACCGCACCTAGAGTATCCTGTACAAGTGTGGGATCCCTACTTTGCAAAAGACAGCAGGTAAGTTGAGAACGTCAGCGTAGGGCAACATAATGATTCACACTGTCTGAAAAATTTATCTACTATACGAGGAAAGATTAAGGCGTCCCTCGGTCTAACTACCATGGCTGAGGCGAATTCGGGTGACTTGATCGGTTTCAACATTGGTCCATGGACTCGGGATGGCCTGTCCTTTCCACTACTTTACTTCTTTGAATTTTCCAATTTATGGCAAATAGAGGGGCATTGGTCTCAAGCTTTCGTGGCAAGTCGCTGCAGAATGGCCATTCGTAAATATTCTTCTTCGCAGAGAGTGATCAATGAGTGGAATTGTCTTCCGTGGAAAATGTTGTGTTGCTCCTAATAGTGTGAATGCGTTCAAGACTCAGTCTTGATTTATTTTTCAGGAATCAAGGGCGTATTCTTTGTTCGAGTTTTGGTTCATTTTCTTTCCTGGGGTGTTGTGGCTCGGGGTCGTTTATGAGGAATCTGTCCTTCCTGACCCTTAGTCACTAACTAAACTAAACTATCAATCTAATAACCAGAAATGTGGTCGTGTTTGGGATTGATTGAAGAAATGGGTACCAAATCTCGTAGGCTACACCCTTCATCTAACGTAATGCCTATTCCAAACCTTATCTTTACCGAACATTGAGCCCTTACCAAAAAACATTCTAACCCTCCTCTGATCGCTAACACTAAATTAATACATGTTATGGATTATTCAATCAGCCATGTTTTTTTTCACCACATTAAAATAAAACGTTTTTTTAGAAGATATTTATGCGAGTCCGGCAACGGCGGAAGGATTTTTGGTCATTGTCTAGACCAGCCTGTGAAGGCGAAGTTGGGTGGTAGATGATTACCGACAGAGCCTATGCATTTGTACAAAAAGGTGTGCAAACAGATACATTTTGGGGGTTAGATAGGAATACACATACTAGATGTGATGCAAGTAATGTTCAAATTTTTGGAAACGGTGATAAATTCTCTTTTCAAGCGGCGTTTCAATGCCCGCGGAACGGGCGGGCGGGCTTCTAAAATCGCGCACCTTTATTTCAATGGAGACGTTTCCATGCACGCGGGCGGGCGTTTTCTCGAATCGTCAGTAGCGATTTTTTCCGCCCGCCCGCGTGCCCGCGTGGTATCTCGTAATCGATTTCCGGGAATGTCCCTGCAATCTTACCGGCTTGTAGACGCTAATGGAGCGTAGAGGACAATTGCACGCGGGCGGGCGGGCGGGCGTTTTCTCGAATCGGTCATGTAGCGATTTTTTCCGCCCGCCCGCGTGCCCGCGTGGTATTTCGTAATCGATTTCCGGGAATGTCCCTGCAATCTTACCGGCTTGTAGCCCGATAATGGAGAGTAGAGGACAATTTTATGTTCGATTAATGTTCCAAGAACATTCATAACTGGTTCAACAGTAGGGATGACCGATTTTAAACAGATTGTCTCTATTTTTAACGGCCACACACCTAATTGAACACGTATTTACACAATTACATATGTTTAAACCATTGATATGTCAAGTATTTGCTAATTAATCTCCAAAAACCTGTAAATTGGTGAATTTTAATAGTGGGCCGCAATCGTTGACATTTAGAACAATGGTTCTCAGAAAATGAACACCGGTGTTTAGGTTTCAACACTAGTATGCGTCTCGTGTTTGATAAATAATAATAATAATAATAATAATAATACTAATAATAATAATATAATACTATAATAATAATACTAATAATAATAATAATAATAATACTAATAATAATAATAATAATAATAAATAATAATAATAATAATACTAATAATAATAATAACACCAATTATAATAACAACAATAATAATAATAACAATAATAATAGTAGGCTACATCGGTTCTTATATAGCGCATATACGTGCGCAGGTGCGTGACTCGAGAAAACGCCCACCCGCCCGCCCGCGTGCATGGAAACGAGTCTTCCAAACGCCCGCCCGTCCGCCCGCCCGCCTGACACGCCATAGTCCCATGCATGTGGTTTGGCATAAGCAATTCTTATTCCAGTAGGCTGTCACTCTTCAGATCTTATGTATTAGTTAACCCACACTACTACTGTGAAATCTAACGACCCTGTTGAATCATAATAGCTTAGCTTTTCGACATAACTATGCTACTTCCAATATTCCGTTCTCGTGAAGGCCCCTAAAAGGGAATATTTATATCAAAACAAGTATTTAACGTTTTCGAACCCCAAAGTGACGTCATACAACTCTAGTATGTTTATTGACGGATTGAAACCAGAGATGGTCGTGTGAAGAAAAGCTTTAAACAGCGAGCAAAACAAAGTCGTTAGGTTTGACAGTTTACGGTCAGATGCGATATTCTGATGTTGCAAAATAAACAAATGCCTTACACTGAGGAGATAACACTTATCATGTCATGTATCCTATGTCAACAGTGGAACACAACTCACAGAGATCAGTTCACCTTAAAAACTCACACTAAACATTCATCATGTCATGTATCCTATGTCAACAGTAGAACACAGCTCACAGAGATCAGTTCACCTTAAAAACTCACACTAAACGCTCATCATGCGACGCACGGGGGATTTGCGAAAAAATAGGAGTGCTGAATAATGCATAGTACTCTTCTACAGCCATCTGACACCATACTCAGATTCTTGTTATATTCTTTGTTAGTAAGTTCCAGGTTGGCTTTGAAATCACATGAGACATATTTGTCTTTCCAGTGATTATCCAATCACTGAAAGCTGAAAAGCTGAATAACTGAAAGCTTGTAGAGGTAATAAGGTTGTTCCAAGCCTGTGTGACCTAGTAGTAAGAAGGTTCATTTTGCTCTATTTAGAAACAGTAGGAACAGTCATGAACGTGCATAAGAGGAGGTCGTATCATAAATTCGTGTGAGTAGCTTGTAGACTTCAATCATATCGCATCCTAATCGCCTATGAGCTAGATTAGGTAACATGAGAGAGCTTGCAGTAGTTTATTCATATCTTTGTCTTCCATGCCGGGAATCAGCTTTGTTGCTCTTCTCTGTATATACCTAATGGTTCCAATTTATAACGATACCACACTGCATTTGCATATTTAAAATGTGGTCTGACGAGAGCTTTGAACAAAACAAGGAATGTTTCCTCCTCCGAGAAGGTGAAAGAACAGCAGAAAAAATCCTGATACTGGTTGCCTTATTGAATTTCTCACTAATGTGTTCTTCAAAACCTAAATAACGGTCAATAATCCAACCAATGTATTTCTCATTGGGTCTATACCTGAGGTCACAGTTATAGAGTTGAAAAGTATGTTCAGGTAAGAACCTGTTACCGATAGCAAGCACTTCACACTCCTCAGGGTGTAGATTCAGTTGTTATTTTCCTGACCAGGTATGTAGTGCAATTAGTTCCTTATTCTTGTTGCAGAGCTTCGATACCCTTCGATACCCAAGTGATGTTAAAAACTTCTGTAATTATCCGTAACATATAACAATCTGAAGTTGTATTATCAGGCGAGTCATTAATATAAATAACAACTAACATTGTACACAGGACACTGTCCGAGGACTGGAGGCTGGAAGGGAGCATTCTTCCATTAAAAAAGTCATTTCATCAAAGGGCTCTCAAAGTCGCTAATCGCTGGCAGTTTTAGGACAGGGTTTACATAATGGATGGAAACCTCTTTCCGTGGAAACAGTGATCAAAATGTGATCGAAGGCTACTCAAGGTACCTTGTTGGCCTACAATTTATTGTTTGAAGTCTGAAAAGTTGGGGCACAAAAATGTGTAGCGGAATAATGTGAGGAGGCTTATACTTAACATAAAAGGGTTGCCATGTAGGGGAACGATCCCTATTAGCTTGGGGCAGGTTCAAAGTCACCTATGGTCAACAGAGGTCAAAATGTAAAATCCATGTGAGCACGATAACTGTGCGACGAAATGATGTGGAGACCTCATACTTGCACGAAGGCTTGCCATTTGGAGTTTGGAGGTCACAGTCCATTATAATGACATTAACAAGAGGAAACATCCCTTCATAGATAGATAGATAGATAGATAGATAGTAGATAGATAGATAGATAGATAGATAGATCGATAGATAGATAGATCGATAGATAGATAGATAGATGATAGATAGATAGATAGATAGATATAACTTATTAAATTCTCTGGCAAGGAAAATTACATGTCTGCAGTAAAAGGTTATAACATAAACAATAAACAATACTTCGGCATTTAGTTTAGTTTAGTGAAAAAGGCCACGAAGCCACAACATCCCAAAAGAGAAGAACAACCAGATGCTCGAAGAAGTCGCCCACAATTCTTGAAAAATAAATCAAGACTGTTCTCGAATGCATTCACACTCTTAGAGAGAACAACATCTTCAGGAAGGCTATTCCGCTCATTAATAACACTCTGGGAGAAGGAATATTTCCGAATGTCCATCTACAGCGTTTACCACGAAGCTTGAGTCAACGACCCCTATTGGTGGTACTTTTGGAAACTCAAAGGAATAGTGGAATGGAAGGCCCTCGACAACCATGACCATTCTAAAACTGAATAAAATCACCACGAATTCGTCTCAGCTTCCTCGAAGTTAGACCGAGAACGCCTTAATCTCTCCTCTTAAGGTAAATCTATAAGAGATTGAAATAATCTAGTGGCCCTCCGCTGAACTTTAACAGATAAGCCGTGAGAACTGTATAACATTGAAAAAGGCACATAGAAAATAGCAAAACACTGAGCGGTTCGTGTTCTTTTTCTTGCTCGTAAAATAGGTTCATGACGAGAAGAAAATACATGCCGTGAAATACGACGCTCACTTGAAAGTATTCGTCAGCGTCGTTCCTACATTCTTGTATATGTCGTGACAATACTTTGATTGGGGTCTGATAAGAGTTGTGTTCCTGTGTATGTTCTCTTTCAACGTTGCAGTTACGCAGGTTGCGATTCGCGATTCGCACCCCTTCATTGCGCTTCTGCAGTTGGTACAGTAGGGAATTAATCATTCGTTTACACAATTAAGTGTTTCGTCACTCATACTCCTCACCTTGATAACTATCTGTGATACCGTAACTGAGTTACTAATTCAAGTTGTTGATAATGTTGTGGTTGTAATCTTACTATCTCACAAATGACACTCCTATACATTGATTCCCCTACGACTTACATTCAATGTACGAGCGAGCATTTCAGAGCAACGAAAGAAGAAAGAAGACAAGAAAAGAATCACGGATACATACTCGAACGCACAAGCCAGCGACCGGTTCGCCCTAAACCATGAAGCACCACACATATTTGCAAACATAACTGGTAAACATCAACAACATCATGACGACGTTACCCTCTGAGTTCTCTGTGTTTTTCCAAGCCTTAAATAGAACGCAAACAGCCTTCTCGCCTGTCTCAGAACTGAGAGTGTACTTCAGGGGCAGAGTCGCCCCTAACGATATGTTTGCTTATTGAGTAGGAATGAAGTCATGAGGCTTTTCACTCTTTTTCTAGTCACAATGACCTCATGATTCGAATCCCTCGTCAATCCTAGAGTATCCATTTGTTCAATACGTCAATCTTCGTACTTCAAACTCAGCATAATGTCATTACATTCACTGCATGGTACACGACCGTACGAACGCAGCCTAGCTATGAATTACTGCTTTGTTGACACATTGATTTAAAGATCGAAATGGGTTTTGCATGTGGATACTAGTAACTATTTTAGATTCCGTTTCATGAAATAAGCGTCAACTCATACCTCCTGGGAATAGACTGACGAGAATGTAAATGGTAACAAACATGTCGTTTACGCGATCGGGGAATTTCCGCCTCGCGTGAGTGGTGGGATTTATGAGAGTGTGGATGAAGAATATGATTTAGAATAATGTCAATATGATACTATTACGGATCACACATGTTTCATGAGGTATGTTTTTAATGTACATTATGTGAGAGGTGGCCACATACGGACATACCCGATATAGGAGTTACCTCACTGTCCCTAAAAAAATATAAAATTACTGACATAAGCTGACATTTTTCGGTCACAGGTAATTATATTTTTCATATCAGGTTTGCTTAGGTATACTTGAATTAGTACACTGTGGAACGAAATTGATGATTTCCGACAATCGAATTACGGCACGAGAGGCATATCACCTGCTGTAGTGACCAGAAATTATTCCATGGTCTTGTTGGGAATTGCTATAAACGAAAATTGAAGCTAGAAGATGAACACGGAGATAAAAAAAAAAAAAAAAAACAGCAGAATTTCCAAATCGAACGGTGTGATAAATCGTCTGGAGTGCAGGGAACAAGGACACTCTGTTTCATATAATGCGCGTATATTCCTACAACTAAACCTCTCGATGTTCAAATGCATCACTTTAGTTATGCTACATGGAATCACTGCGTTTCAGGATTGCTCTTGCGAGATATATACCCTCTTACTCGCAGTGATGGCCGTGTCTGTCGAGCAATTTGACACCGCCTCTTGTAGAACCTGCACGCAGAATCAGTATCGGATCCTTAGAAATTTGTTAATATGTCAAACGTAGTAGAAATTTTAGCTACATGGGTTTGTGCTGTCTGCTTCGACAACATAAAAATGCTCGACAAAGCGTAGCTTGGATGAAATGTTCTCCGATTCCAGGCAATCGCGTGTTTTGTCATTCTGTCTTGAACCAAGGTTTAATGGACTCAACATCAGATTTTACCGTCATAACGTCTATCGATTTTGAGTTCGAATCCCAGATTAGCCTGAGAGGCTCTTACTGAATAATTCCTAGACAAGGCATGTCTCCTCGATAGGCACACGCTACCCACGTGGAAGGTAGGGACCCTGCACCTCATGTGGTGGATCTTCTTAGAAATTCCTTCATTTTCATTATCATTATTTTTACAATTGTCATTTCCGGCCGCCTCTTCCAGGGTGGTTTTGAGGGTTTGGTGGGTCTCATAGGTCTTTCGGATCCTTGTATTCGCTTTCCTACAAACCTTGCTGTGGAGAACATTGGTAGATTAGTTTTAGTAATGCTGTTTGTCGGGATATCTTGGAAACTTTCTGGCCAGATTCGCTTCCTGCACCATCTGGTTGAGCTGCGGTCGGTACTTCTGTATATTCAGACAAGTGATCTAGTTTCCTTCATTCTTCATCTTGGTAGCCGCCCCCTCTCGTTGACTATCTCTCCAGCGAGCGTTCCCGCTGGTGGAACCAGAGACCGGAATGGTCTCCGACCTCTCCGTTGTGGAGGTGGTATAGTGTTTCTCGTTATTGGACTGGTGGAGGCTCAATTGGGTTTACCTGTTTCTGGGTGGTGTCCATATGAATAATCAGAAGATGACAAGTGGGTGGTCAGCTAGTCTCTGCATTGGCATTGATGCATTCGGTACAATTATTATTAGCCATAGACGTTGCTGTCGCAGCAGCAGCAGTAGTAGCAGCAGTAGTAGTATTATTATTATTAGCAGTAGTAGTAGTAGTAGTAGTAGTATTTGGTGCAGTTTTTCTTAACTATTAGATATTTGTGCACCGATCCTCACATGCACATTCTTGGTTGTGCTTTGACTAGCTATACAGACCTGAATGTTGCACTTCCAAATGATACTGCACTTTAATATTAGGTGCCTCTACGGTCGTTTTGCTGGTCTGTGACATAATCAACTCCCTCCAAAGACGAGCCAAATATTATGCAACGAGATTCTCCATCAGCTGGATGTACTTCCAAGTTCATTTCCTGATAAGCTCGTAAACCTGTGTCTATTTCAGACTTTGTGGCATTATATTGATTGCGCAAAATGCAGGTTAGACTATCAAATGATTGATCGCCTTTTGCGAGAAACACAGGTGAAGCCGTAAACAGATAATCCATCCAATTTCGAGATTGGACGTCTGAGTTTATATCCTGCTCTACCGAGCAATACCATGAGGTAGACGTCAATGCCTTCGAAAGCTCCACATAATTATTGTGGTATTTTGCAGCAAAGAGACATGACAATAGTTCCATCTACCAGTTTGTAGTGAGTAGTTTGCACTAAGAATGCATTGTACAGTAGTGCATGTGGCGATTAATTACAGCAGCATTAGCACTAAGTAGACAGTGGTCAAGTCGGCATGGGAAATACGCTTCGGTAGACAAAACCAGGACTGATCAGGTGCTGGAACAGACAGGGTATGATGGGTAGGGAGGGGGAGAGGAACTATGGTATTTTCTGCATAATAAAGACCAGATTCCAAAGATAGTATATACGTACTGACGTATGCAGGCAACTGAAGCGTAATACCGTAATCGAGAAGTGGTCCAGGAGGTATCACAGCACTCTTAATTTTATTCTTCAAGATCTGCAGCAGTTCGATAACTCACTCAGGCAGGAAAAGAGAAACAGTGTAGCGCCTAGCCTCTTGGGATTCATTCCCGTGTTGTATTTGTGTTCAGTCATGTAGAATATGGTACGATATGTTCATTCCTATTGAGGACCAACTCTTCGGCAACCGACTTGTCTGACTATTCCATCACCATTTTCATGAAATATATAACGATGGGACGGTTTCTTAACTAGATAGTACTTATCGACCTGAAGCCTACATAGAGTGTCTCCAGTGCGTGAGACAGCACACGGTATACTTCGCACTCCTGTTTTAGGCTAGGGTTCCATAGAAACGGGTGTCGTCTGCAGTATGGATGCGAGAATGGCCATTCTGCGGAGGATACTGATATTTTAGAAGGGATTGAACTGTATGATAAGATGAAAGATCAATAAATATCGAGCAACTCATGAGTGAGCACGATGGGACGGTTTCTTAACTAGATAGTACTTATCGACCTGAAGCCTACATAGAGTGTCTTTAGTGCGTGAGACGGCACACGGTATACTTCGCACTCCTGTTTTAGGCTAGGGTTCCATAGATACGGGTGTCGTCTTCAGTATGGATGTGAGAATCGCCATTCTGCGGAGGATATTGATATTTTAGAAGGGATTGAACTGTATGATAAGATGGAAGATCAATAAATATCGAGCAACTCATGAGTGAGCACGCTGATTGCTTTATGAGGAAGGTATTCCCTGGAATCAAATCAAAATCGTCGTGATGCGCACATTACTTTTGCCATCACAGTGCTCGTTCCATTCATTCGGATGATTTTTGCTACTACAGAACTTGTCTCCATCTCTTCGAATCTATTGTAGCTCATCTAGGCACGTGTCATTGTCTTACTCGCATGAACCCGTCATTTGTGGTGTCTTGCATGCCGATTACAACACCGGCATCTATGGAACCATAGCCTTACTCTGCATAACGTACTACTGCAGAGACAACTGTTGGGCGTCAAAATGCCGAAATTGGTAATGTCTCGTGGGATCCGTAAAACCATTCTCTATTTTGACCCATGTTCAGACCAGAAAGAGGAGGTTGGGGGCAGAGTGAAATATTATGATACGAAATATTATGATATATTGTCAGAGGTCACCATGGACGTCGGAGTTTTTAAAAAGTGGGGACATGAAGAAGTTAATGTATATATATTTTTTTCTTCAATAATATGTGTTATACAATCACAATACACTCAGTGACAGAAATGTTTTACAAACTATACTGGACACGTAAAAGAACTGTTGTGTTCGACTGAAGAGCAAACCTGAAAGAGAAAACTGTTACTGTTGGTTTTAACGGGCTGTACGTGTTACAATCATGCACTGCTAATACTAATCACACCATGTAGAACATGTGGTACAAAAATATACTTCAGAAGATCTTACTGACTATGCAATTGTTTCGGATGATGAAAAATACATCGATTCTTTCAGACTAGTTGAATTCAATTCACCCAATTAACGTGTAGGCTTTAAAAGTTGTAATTCACGATTATTTCTTCTCTCAACATATTAATATTCATTCTCAAAACATTTACAAAACACTATAATACTCTGGAACAGGTTTAATATATCCACTGTAACATATAACGCCGGTACAAATGTTGATGTATGGACTTGTGCGTCTCAACAAGGGCGACGAGACCGAGAGACTGATACGGATTCATGAACATGGTCGATCTTGGCATGCCATAAGACAGCTTGTTATCAATCATGACCCCGACATTCTTTTCATGGTCCATGCCTGCATGCAGAGTAATACCTTGGGGTGATACTGTTAGATCATCTGCATTGAGCGGTAATAGCTGGCCGCCGTGGAGACCAATTCATTAACGTTTTTATCGTTGTCCGTATTCGTATTCAATACACTTTATTCATTGTTACTTACCATATCCTCCTACAGTTTTATGATCCCATTTTGAATTCACCAGAGAAATAAAAATGTGTTGTCGCGGCGTACCATCATCCGCAGACCAATGTTCCAAGGTCGAATTCATATCATTAATATAAATAAGAAATGAGAGCGGTCCGAGGCATACTCCCCCCCCCCCCCCCCCCCCCCCCCCCCCCGCACATCACATACTATACGCTCTCGACTAGAAAAAAAAAACCCATTTTTATAGAACGGTACTCTGGAATTTATTGGTTAAGTATGAAGTGAATCACCTGACCAGTTCATTTGATAGACCATATGGATACGTAGTTTTGATATTGATTTCTCGCGATTTACTAAAACATTGCCTTGCCGAGATCCACGAGTATTCAATCCATTGAATGTTTTACATGATTGAACAACACGTGGAAGGTTAGAACCTATTCAGTTGTTGGCTCATCGTTTTGAATGAACATTTGGAAAGGATGGGTAATATAGCGGTAGGCCGATATTCGACTTCTTCGAGCTCGAACCCGCTCTTAAAATTTGGAATAACCATGCGGCTTTCCAGTCAGAAGGGAATACATTAGCATCGATACTCCTGTTCGGTGAATATCATGTAATACCTCATTAACGGTCATCTTCGAAATTTGAGCACTAATATCATCGAGACTCTTGCTTTACTTGGGTTGAGTGCCATAAGATACTGTAAAACGAATTGTTGATTCACTTCAGGAATGTAGAACTTCGGAATCATTCGGAGTAGAGTACTAATATCGTCACTAATATACGTAGTTGCTACCTCGTGAAAAACGTGTCA
The DNA here is from genome assembly GCA_026419785.1 of Sclerodactyla briareus. Taxonomy (NCBI): domain Eukaryota; kingdom Metazoa; phylum Echinodermata; class Holothuroidea; order Dendrochirotida; family Sclerodactylidae; genus Sclerodactyla; species Sclerodactyla briareus. The sequence continues at coordinate 74,843 of JAODTK010001155.1, forward strand.
AAAACCTCAGCTAGTTTCTGTGGGTTACCTATTTCATTGCCGTTCATCATCAAAATATTAGCGCCCGGGTTAATATCTGTTCCAGTATACGAGAGAGGCATTTCACAAGACATGATTCAATTCAGGTCTTTATTACTATCCGTTGGGCGTAGCCATAGTAACCACTTTGGTTCGAAGTTCGTACTGCAATCTCTTGTTGCTGTTTCTTACTAAGTGGTCAATTTCAAATCTCCCAAAATAATAACACCGTACTGGTCAAATGTAAGGAGTAGCAAAACAGCGCGCGTACTTTAAAGTCTAACAAATGAAGCATAATTTCCTATGTCCTAGTCCCAAGGAATATGTACAGTCACGTGTGACTTGTGTGTGGATGTATGCGTGCGTAACGTCTACCTTGTAATCAAGCTAACTCCAACATTTCTGCTCAGTATGAGTAGGGGGTCATTTTGGGGGGAAAGTAACAACTTGTGTATGTTGGGCACTTTTACCTACAACATGCCTGGCGGTTCGAGTTGGAACTTGGTGGGTGGGTTCTCAGGGTGAGTACCATACGATTTCATTTGTATGAGTAGGAGGTAATTTTTCTTTCTTCAACTTTCCGAGATGCTCCTCATCATCAATACGTGAATGTTATTCGATTGCTATATGAATCAGTACATAGAAGTCCATAGGAATATATCAAGGAGTGAGCCTGTGGTTGTCCTGAAATACCTGCTTGGCTGATTTAGAGTTCAACCTCAGATGAACTTGTATAAAAAAAAAAATCTATGAGCATGTTGTGAGAAGCATCAGTTAAGTAAGGAACACTGGGGGCATCGTGCCATGGCGCGGTGTAATGCAATCTGTAGCAGAAGATACATTTTGTATATATCCCTCACATTAGTGCATTATACCCAAATAAAGACCTTCGAATCTGACCTTGAAGTAGTCAATGATCAATGGTCCAATTTCCTTGAAATCCATCGAACAATAAGCTGTGGCAGATTTGCACGTGGCACATGGGACTCCACCCAGCGGCCGTTCGAAAAATCGCTCAACTCGCTCATCCGGTAGCCATTTCGACCTTTTATTTCGCGATACTGTTTCCTCGCAGTTTTGGAGGTTTTGGAACATGGCGATCGTTTTCGCTGTATGTGACCGCACATGGCGAAACTGCGAAACTGTTATTCACAGATTAGCACTGGCACATGGCGATTGTTTTGAGATCAACTTCTGCACCAGAACGTGCTCTGTGCCTAAAACTATCCGATAGTACTGTGGCCCATGCTTGTATTACTCTCGCGAAAACCCACCAAGTTTAGTGCATTTGGACGCTGTTCTCTAATTCTCTGGCCCCTTTGGCCCCTTCATCACCAATTCCAATTATCATCCCTGAATGAACACGGAGGTATATTTACGCTAACATCTTCCTCGTGCACTATAGTCTTATCAATCAGCGCTTTGAGACTGCATTGCGGTGGAAAGCAGTTATATGAAAGTGTAAGATATATAATTATATTGTAGTGAGCGACGTTGTTGATGGTGTTGTGAATAAAAAAGATCATTACATCATCATATTCATATTCTAGCAAGTCAAATATGTCTTTCTTTAATTGGATTATTATCATGATATAAAGAGTCTTCCAATTGAGGGGGGTGCCCAAATTTTGAAACAGGTGCTCGTGCCAGTGAGGGTCTACTGCAGGGTCGAGACTGATTGTTGATTCATGACAAAGTAAGAGGAAGTATGCATGTATGGAGTGATCATTACCACACTACCTTTAAGCGTGGCGTCTGGGGGGTAGAGGGCCACGTTTTTTAGAGGCGGGAAGTCGGCGTGGCCTTAAGGCGTATTCCAGGTACGCGTTTTTTAAAGGAAGTGGGTATGTCTGTGCGGTATGTATGCTTGTTGTAGGGGGGCGTGTTCGGGGTATATGTGTGAGATGGCTGATTTTGGAGTGTATGTATGATGTATGTATGTATGTATGTATGGATGATGTATGGATGTATGGTTGTATGTAGGTATGTATGTCTGATGTAGTATGTATGTATGTACGCAAGACGAATACCTGATCGCGTACTGAGACGCTAAACAAGACCCTGGTGGTTCCCGTAGCGAAGCGATGGTGAATATGCCTGTACTGACTTGGTAAGCTGGGCTGCTCTGGGAGTGACGGCACACACGACGACTACCTTATACAGTTGCCACGTGAAGATCATACTTGTAGGGTATGTAGGTATGTAGGTACGTTGGCTTGGGACACGCTGAATTGACATCCAGCTGGTGGGGATTCCAGCTCATACTTGATTATGTGAGTTCCCCATAATGAGGTCATGGACTCCATAGTTTCAGGGTCAGCCAAAGGCATTTGAGATCGAGAAAGGTCAAAGGTTTGAAACCTGGAACCACGATATGTCCTGGCTCGTTTGGTGAGAACCACTAAATGTTTTTTTTCTCGTAGATTGAGGTAATTTTCGTTGTTATTTTGAAAGTACTTAGCTTGGTCGAATTGAGGATAGTCAAGGACACTTATTGATGGGCTGTTGTCCACTATCAGCATATGAACATGTTGCAGAATACTGCGCCCTACCCGGCATGCTCTCTAGCCAACAGGGATGAGAATACTGCGGCCCTACCCTGCATGCATCTCTCATCCAACAGGGATAGCATACGCGGCTCCTACAGCTGCATCTATCATCAAACAGGGATAGAGTACTGCGGCCTACGGATGCCTCTCTTAATCAACAGGGGGAAGAATACCCCGCGGCCCACCCGGCATGCATCTCTCATCCAACAGGGTAGAATACCGCGGCTCTACCCGGCATGATGCTAATCCAACAGGGAAAGAATACGCGGCTCTACCCGGCATGCATCTCTCATCGGACAGGGATCGAACACGCGGCCCTTACCCGGCATGCGATCTCTCATCCAAAAGAGATAGAAGACTGCGGCCCTACCCGGCATGCACTCTCATCAAGCAGAGATAGAATACTGCGGCCCTACCCTGCATGCATCTCTCATCAGCAGGGATAGAATACCGCCGCGGCGCCTACCCGGCCTGAATCTTCATCCCACAGGGATGAGAATACTGCGGACATAACCTCGGCGAGGCATCTCTCATCCAACCGGGATCGAATACGGCGGCCCTACCCGGCATGCATCTCTCATTCAACAGGGATGATAGAATACAGCGGCCTAACCGGCATGCATCTCTCATCTGACAGGGATAGAATACAGGGCCCTACCCGGCATGAATCTATCATTCAGCAGGGATAGAATCCGCGGCTCTACCCGACCTGACATCTTTATCTTGACAGGGCTATGAACAGCGGCCCTACCCGGCATGAATCTCTCATCTGACAGGGGGATAGGAATACTGCGGCCCCCTTACCAGCATGCATCTCGCATTACAGCAGGGATAGAATACCGCGGCCCTACCCAGCATGCATCTCTTATCCAACAGGGATAGAATACTGCGACCCTACCAGGCATTGCATCTCTCATCTAACAGGGATAGAATATTGCGGCCCCCCCTACCGGCATGCATCTATCATCTAACAGGGATAGAAACCGCGGCCCTTCCCTGGCATGCAATCTCTCAATCAACAAGGATGGTAGAATACTCGGCCCTACCATGCATGATCTCGATCCAACAAGGATAGAATACTGCGGCCTACCCAGCATGCCTCTCTGATCCACAAGGATATATCGCTGGGCCATAAAAAAAAGATAGCGCAAACAACACATGGACAGTGGAGGGGCGGGGGTCTGATCCAACAGGGATAGAATACTGCGATCCATACCCAGCATCATCTCTTATCCCACAGGGATAGAACAGTCTGTGTGTTCGGCCATACCCAGCATGCATCTCGGATCCAACACGGATAGAATACTGCGGCCCTACCCGCATAGCTCTCTTCTCTCATCTACCAGGGTAGAATACTGCGCGCCTACCCGGCATGCATCTCTCATCTAACAGGATAGAAACTGCGACCCTACCCACATGCATCTCTCATCCACAGGGATCTATACGCGGGCCATAACCCAGCATCATTCTGATCCAACAGGGATAGAATACTGCGCCTACCCGGCATGCATCTCTGATCCAACGGGATCGAATACTGCGTCCCTACCCGGCATGCCATCCTCATCCAACAGGATAGATGCCTTCCGCGGGCCCGTACCCGGCTGCATCTTCTCACCACACAGGGATAGAATACTGCGGCCCTACCTGGCAATGCATCTCTCATCTAACAGGATAAGATATACCGCGGCCCTTCCGCATGCATCCTCTCATCAACAAGGATAGAATACTGCGGCCCTACCCTGCATGCATCTCTGATCCAACAAGGATGAATACGCGGGCCATCCCCAGCAGCATCTCTGATCCACAGGGATAGAATACTGCGGCCATACCCAGCATGCATCTCTTATCCAACAGGGATAGAATACACTGCGGCCATACCCAGCATGCATCTCTTATCCAACAGGGATAGAATACTGCGGCCCTACCCACCCGGCATGCATCTCTCATCTAACAGGTAATAGAATACTGGCGGCCCTACCCGGCATGCATCCTCATTACCGGGATAGAATACTGCGGCTGCGGCCCTACCCGCATAGCTCTCATCCAACAGGGATACCAACTGCGGCCATACCCACATCATCTCTGAATCCAACAGGGATAGAATACTGCGGCCCTACCCTGCATGCATCTCTGATCCAACGGGATAGAATACTGCGGCCCTACCCGCCATCACTCTCATCCCAGCAGGGCATAGAAATTCCGCGGCCCTACCCGGCTGCTGATCTCTCATCCAACAGGGATAGAATACTAGCGGCCCTACCTGGCATGCTCTCTCATCTAACAGGATAGAATACTCGGCCCTACCCGGCATGCATCTCTCATCCAAGCCGGGAAAGAATACCAGCGCCTAACCCGGCATGTCCTCTCTTCATCTACTAACAGGGCTAAATACTGCGGCCCTACCCCCTCATGCCTCCTCTCATCTAACAGGGATAGAATCCTGCGGCCCTAACCCGGCATGCATCTTTCATCCAACAGGGATGTAAACGTCATCGGTGGAACGTTGATTGTTTCATCAAGTCATCCCTATTATATCGGATATGGTTTTGTACATATGCGTTTGGCAGGTTGTTGCTAGGGACATTCTCTCATAGTTTTCTCTTCCTAACTCTTTTCCAGTTTTTTCACAAATGTAAACGGTTCAGAGTACTGCTAAAGCCTCGCCCACAATCACTAACCATGAAAGGACGACGACATCTGTATAGGTCTGGCGCTCCTCTCACGCTCGTTATATGATCCTCTTACAATTTGTCCACTATAATTTTTTTTTATTCGGGCAGTCAACCCTATGGTGCCCTCTGTGCTACGCAAGATCGAACAAGCGTCCACCGTCTGTAAATCCCCAGAGGTAGTAAAGATCATCTACAACATTACGCCTCGCTCTTCTTCAAAATGCAATATTTGTCTCCGTGGGAACATTTCCATCATCAATTATCGGCATTCCATTATGAGTTGACGCTCGTTAATTACGTTTAATCAAGCTTTGACGATTTACTTGGAATTTCAGTGAGAATAATACGTAGGCCTATCGGGATACCCTCCTTAGTTTGCCTATGAAAGTCTTTTACCACACACAAAACATTGGAAGAAGCTCCCTATACCGAAAAAGACAGTTGGTTCTATATTGAGCCCGTCTCAATCGATCATGACGGAATGGATTAATTGAACTGTGAATTATTTGAAGACAATCTGTTCGCCTTTTTTACCTTCTTACCATTTCTGAAATCATTTGGCTAGTTCGATCCTCAAGATCCGCCCCACACCCCCCCCCCCCCACCCCACACAAGGATCATTGAGGTGAAAGTAGGTTCGGAGAATACATGCATGATCTAAATATCCTTGGAAATTTTATTCAAAGATCAATATTGCTGTTAAAAATACAAGTAGCTTGACATTTTAAAGGTTTTAGATTCTGAATCAGTCAAATTGCGGTAATCAAATAGTGCCTTATTCAAAACCTTACTGAAATCAATGAAGGGCACATGGTCCAGTACATGATACTTGACTTAAAAACTCGAATATTAACGATACGAGTGAGAAAATAGAGCACATTATCCAATATTAAATGCTCTTTGTGTACTATAAGCAGTACATTCTGCCATATGAAAATACCCATTGCAGTAATGCAGAGTCAATGTAGACCATGTATTTTTTGGAACCATTCATGGTTGGATCTGATCCGATATTCTCATCGGTCCCGAAGAGCCAGATGAGATTATGTGTTACAGTTTGCAATTTACCTATTTACTGTTGCTGGTGCCATAGCAAGGTTGCTATGGTAACATAGTGGGGGTATGGAACGACAGTAAGGGGTACCCTATGGTGGGGTGCCCACGGCGGTGGGTGGTGCCAGCAATGAGGGGTACCCTCGCCAAAAGTTGTGTTGTGTGCGTGTGTTGTGTGTGTGCGTGCGTGCATGGGCGTGTGTGTGTATGTGTGTGGTGTGTGCGTGTGTGTGTGTGTGTGTGTGTGCGTTTGCGCGTCCATCAGAGATTGATGGTTTCTCGCAACTGTCTCCACCTTGGAGTAGCTGAACATGTCGATTTGCACACTTCTAAACTCAGTCACAAAACACACACGGTTCATGTCCCAAATTGGACCATTTGTTTTCGAAATCAATGGAAATTCTGGGAGGAACATGACCATTTTAAACAAGTTTTTAATTTGCCTTTTCTTCTCCCTGTGTGTGCAAGATCTTGGTGATTACGAAACATTAATTTCCGAATAATTGGGAATGCCTAACAAGGCAGGGGGTTACAAAATACACGTTACCTCCTTTAGGCAAAACTTGGGGAAAACAGAAAGGAGTTTCCCTTCAGTACCTGGATGACTAATTTTGCATAGATTTTACGCGTAATTTTAAGGTTGCCGGATATTCATGAAATTTGGTGGTATAATATGATTTATCATTATTCTCCAAACTTTTTACCATATATTTTAGGTCACTGGGAGCCATTAGTGTGTCTGATTTGCATAGTTTAATTCAAAATTTCATAAGTTTGTTCATAAAGCTGGTGTGGTCTACCCGTAATTCCCCCCCCCCCCCCTCACCCCCCACCCCGCCCAGCTTGTAACAAACTAGATCCGAGTAACTGGGGGGGTATTCACTTTGTCCATATGCTTAATTCCATGCAATATTTTTTATTTTTTTGCGTAGATTGTCCCAGGGAACGTATTGAAAGCGGATCTATCGCCTAAACATTAAGATTAGTAAACGGTGCGTCACTTTTACGGTCACGATATCGTGTCTAATCGCAATAATTTAGGCAATTTCATTTCCACAAAAACTCCTCTGGTACTCCATTCATTATGAATTTGAAATTAGTAGTAAGTGTCCAATTTTATAAGTAGCAGACTTACAGTAGAGGGCTGGCAACTAAAACTACCTTTATATATGCTTTTATTTTTGCTTGTTATTATCTGCTAACTGGCAATTTCCCTCTTGCATGCTAAAGGTAAAATAGAAAAAAAAAAAGACATTGAATCGTGAAAAATGCAAGAGGTCCCGACCCATTTGATGTCTCGCTCTGCGCATGATAGTCTGTCGATATGTGCCTATTGTGGATTATTATGAACATTACAGCATAGGGCTGGCAACTAAAACTACCTTTATATATGGTTTTTATATTTTGCTGTATTATCTGGTAACTGGCAATTTCCTCTCTTGCATGCTAAGTTAAATAGAAAAAAAAACAACATGTGATCGTGAACAAGGCAAAGGGTCCACGAACCCATTTTTGATGGTCTCGCTCTGCGGCATGATAGTCTGTCTATATTTGCGTATGTGTGGGGGACGCTACTTGTTAATATGGCAGTAACAGCTGTAGTCTATAATAAAAAAAAATTGAGTCCACCGATCTAATATCACAAAGAAGTTGATTAGAATAATCAGGTGAAGATGTTTATTCAGCTTATTATTGTCGATGATGCAGGTTAACTCTGACAGCGTACATCCTTCCGTACATGAATATGTAACCTACATATGCCGTCGGCAACACTGTTACTTAATCGAGGCATCCCTAGTCAACCTATGGAAGCTTTCTCTCATTTGAGAATACGATTTGGAGGCCGCTATAGCTAAATATCGAGTCTCACCTTGGGTTTGCCTTTGTGATAAGGGTACGGTACTTCGTCTGTTCAGATTTCCTCATAAAAAGCCATGCCTTTTTATGGGACATTTTTAGGTAGTGGTGCATGTTACAGTATTATCGAGAACACCATCTGCCATGGCTAGATTAATGACCGATGTTTAGGATTAGGACTCCGAACAGTACTCGGTTTTGATCCCTTGACAGCAGATTAGAGTCTGCTAGTAATCTATTGCAGTCATGGACAGTGTGTATGTGTGTGTGTGTGTGTGTGTGTGTCCGCCATGAGAGAGCATAAGCTAAATTTTTTCCCACAGCGTTATGGTGACCCTAACTCGTGTCCACAAGGGTTTTCAGACTTCGACGTCTGGCTTACCCGCAGATGACCTCCGACCTGACCCAAAACATTGTGGGGGGAAACCCACATTACCAGATATGGAGCTCAGTCCATCCAGGTGGGGGTCGAGTGATCGTGTCCACAAGCAGGCGACACCACACATACACAACACACACACCACACCACCACCAGCACACACCACACACACACACACCACACACACACACACACCACAACACACACACAACCACACACACTGTCACACCACTAACACAACACGTCATGGCCTGGCATAGATTCCTGGACAGTCGTCGAGGAATAAAGAAAGGTTCGATTCCGTCGGGCATGGTGGAACGTAAAGGTCAAAAAAAATGGGTAACTGTTAACCAGGGGAGTTATTCGAAAGTAGAATCCGCGATTGACTGGGTAGGTTTATTTAGGACGTAATGTCATGCTAATATTTTACGGGCGGATTTCATGTGCGTCCATGTGTTTGTTTGCCATCTCATTGCATTCAAGACACAAAGACATTTCATACGATAGCTACAATTCCGTTCAAATTTGTAGTGGACAGCAGGCAGCCGTAGTTAGGTCTGCTGGGCTATGCCTAGCTTTTGTTGCTGCGGGCTTTGCTTCGCGAAAAAAAAAATATAATGGAGGGGCTTACCACGCGAATAAGCACTCGATGAAGATTATCTGCTGTGGACAAATAAACTCGACCACACAGGGTGATAGCCTGGTACCTAGCAGCTCGGTTATACCACTGGCGGTGGTCAATGTTGTAGAGCAAGAGTGTGAGATGTCTGTAGTATTTGTACCGTCCGTTAGTGTCCCCCTGCGAAGGTACTATAGGCCCTCGGAGGCGAATCCATTGGTACCCCCTTTCGCAGTGACCGGATTACCCCATTTTCCAACGTCTCCTAGTAGAGTACAATTAGGAGGCCGGAAATACTCCACTTAGCCCACTGCCATAACCAGTCAATCGAACCAGCTGTCTCTACAGTTTCAATTTCGCAAACACTCTTGGGGCAGGATTTGTTGATTAGGTTCATACAGCAGTTTCGCTGGCAATTCAATGACACGAAAGGCAATACAGAAACTGTCCTCACCCAAATGAGGACCACCAGCAATTGAACGACGCGAAGTTCCATCTTACGTCATCAAATACTGCAGCTTCCAGCCCGAGAGGGGTTTTGAATTTTGCAGACAAACAGACAGCCAGAAGGACATCTAACAACTGCTGAGTAGTATCTGAAATGCGGCTAGGAAACAATTTTTTTTCCTGCCATTTACACTGACCAATATCTGTGGTCAGTCGCAAAATGGTAGAAAAATTAGCGGTCAATGAGCACAACTTCACTGGAATGTATCTACATGGGGAGGGTTCTCTGATATCCTACTGATAATCAAGTGTCGTAAGTTGTAGTCAGGCTATAGGTTTAAGCGTTCAGATCCCAACAATGGAGTGTGAAAGGCATGAATTCGTATATGCGTGATTTTGTGTATGTGTCCTCATTATCTTATGCCGATTATATGACTGTGTTAATATTTAACTATATTCGTTGATTTCGTGAATAGTTCCTTTTAGCAGGTAGGAAGACCGCTAACCCGATGAAAAACGGATGCTCCATAGGATTGAGATCGGATCAATGGGTCGCCTTGATAACTGACAGACCTCTGATCATTTAATATGGACGGCAATCAAATTAGTAGTCTAACACTACACTACATATTTCCAGACGCTATTCGTATCAGGTCCAACGCAACAATGCGTAGTGATTCCTTGTCGTCTTTTTTGACGAAGTTGATAAGTTGATGAATATAACATTTGAAGTAGAAAAATTGTCTTGATCTGATCGCTCAGAGTGTTAAATTCTCATTATTAGAAATATGGATTTCTGGTTTGATTGGTAATCCAGAAGGTGGTATATACCAACAGAAAATGTTGAATGAGATCCATCGTACATGTACCTTCCCACCCCTCAACCCGAAGGGTTATTTTAGATAGAATCAAGGCTCCGTTTGGCGCCAGTGAGCAGCCGTTTGGCGGCCTTGGGCTGTGAAAACGTTCATATCTGTTGGGAAATTGTACACTAAAGTTTCAGTTTCTAGCAAACTGTAGCCTGTTCATTCTCACTGAATCACTCCTTCTTCAACCCTACACTTCAAAACTTCCCTCCAACCCCCCCCCCCCCCTATTCCCCGAGTGATATGTTAGGGTGGTATTTTTTCTGTTGCCTCCTGTGCAGGGACCCTACTCTCTCAAAATCCACTAGGAGAGCTATTCTTGTTTGGTTGACATTCTATAAAGTATCCCTTAACGTCTTGAAAGATATCAACAAATGGACAGTTTCATCACCATAGGAGGGGGGGGGGGGGTCCTGGGAGGGATTAGACAAATACAGTCATGTTAAACAGGGCTGGATTATTTGTCTGTCAATAAAAATTGGTTTGATGGTTTTGGTTTGGTTGAGTGATGTATAGAGGTACAGTCTGATTGGTATTAAATTGACTCCCTGTGACTTTTTTCAGATTGTTTACTTTCTGATGGATATGGAGGCATTTGAACTGCTTACACAAACAACAAATTTATTGATGGCTCGTTGGTCATGTGTATGCATGTCACGCCCATTGTAAACCCATGCAAAGGGTTCCTACATGTATGTAGGCTGATCATATGGCCAGCATGATCCATTGTCTTGTCTGGTCCAAGGTCATGTAAGGTCTGCAGAAGTCGAGGCCAAAAAATTGTTAGCATGATCGACAAATACTTTACACAAAATATTGGTGTTTTTATAGGGTTCATGACCCCTATTGTCAATTTCGGTCTGTCTTTGGTCATCTAAGATCAACAGAGGTTCAGAGTCTGATAAACCTGTAGCCAGTTTCATTAATGATATAGGTTGCTGTACAGAGCACATGATCCCTAGGTCTGGTCCAAGCATAGGACATCTGAAATCATCGAGTTACAAAAGACAACAAGGAATCACTACGCATTGTTGCGTTCTTGTTTAGATTTTGGTTTCATGTGGTATCAGTGTTGTAGTCGAGACCAGCACATCCAAGACCGAGATCGAGACCGAGACCAGAGGGTGTCGAGACCGAGACCGAGACCAGGAGCACAACTTCGAGACCGAGACCGAGACCAGCAGGGTTCGAGACGAGATCGAGACCGAGATCGAGACCGAGACCGAATATATATAGGGTATAGGGCAACAATTCAAGTCCGAACTGTATTGTAGGCCTATTTACACCTACATGCTCTATTATTGACACGATAGACAACCTGCTCATTGATTCATTTGCTTTGTTTCTACGATCTGCCAAAACAAGTGAAAACACTTCCCTCCGATCATTCTCCAACAAGCGACAAGGATAGGTCTAAACCAAATGAGCTGAATCGGGGTGATGCCCTGTGAGCATGCACGCCACACCCAGTTTGCCAAATAGGTCGGTGATGAAACATGAAACAAAATATACAACCCTCATCCATTTAAAATAAAATGTCCAATTAAGATTGAGAATATCCTGCTAGGATGCAGACTGACTTGGTACATACACAAGATCCGTAAACAATGTTGCCACTGCGATGCCAAAGGGCGATTCCCCCCCCCCCCCCTCCCCCCTTCACTTGGTCTCCCTCTTCTCTTAGCCTAGCTGCATTCTTTCTCTGCATCCTCCATGCAAGCATTCAGGTACTGTACCAGGGTGGGGGGAGGGGGCACTAGTGTGTCTCCATCCATGGCCCCATCCCTAGATTCCAAAATCATACGAATAACTTGACCCCTTTTGATGCATTACCATCAGCTGATTGGATGACTAATGTCCATAGACCATGTACTGGTAAGTTAGGCATCACTGAGGTCAAGGTGAAGTCCTTGCAAAACTGTGATAAACAAATGCACAAAAGGAGAATTCAGTGCCTAGGCCAGGATTCTAACTATGAACCTTTTCACAAATGCCAATACAGTTCACAACTATTGAGCTTACTGGACATGAAACTGCATTCTGAGAATTTGAGGTGGTCATTATCTAACTAATCAACAACTAGCAAATACCCCTGGAAAAAGTGCACCCACTGGGGCTAGTACCAGTAGTGTTGTGGGCCCCTAGGCCTGAATCGCTATTAAATCCTTTTGAAAAATACTTTATTGATTGACATAACTACATACCAGGCATAACTACTTCATGACAAAGTAGCAAATGAAACTTCAAGGTAGGCCTACTTATAAAATAAGTGTTATTTGAGAGCAATTCGCATTCAGGGACTGTTGCAAGTCAAGTCACATAAGCTTTCGCGAAACTGGTAACAAAGTCATAAGGGGCCTCCCATCTGGAAAAGTCGAAAAACAAATTCCTGTCATGGATCATAATGATATTTGATAGTCGTTTAGGCTACTGCACTAACTAACACAATTTAATTAACTCCTCCCTCCTCCAAACTAAATTAGTATGAAATCACTAAACATCCACCTCTCCTCCTCTACTATGACAGTATCAGCACCTGGTGTGGGGTTGGGAGTGTTTTCTATTGGGTAGCATACGTTACATGGTTCCCATGCTTACAGGCCCGAGTTCTTTTTTCATCATTCATATTCATCATGATCGGGGTTCAATATGTAGGAGTTAGATAAAATAAAAATTAGTGAATAGGCTGAGGCAATTCAGCTTGGAAATCGTGGAAGCCACGGGATACTATTCAGGTCTGAACAGACACGTAGCAATCGTTTGGAGCAATTTCAGGGCTAATGCCTTAGTACATATCCACTGTCGAATACAGGCAGTCTTGAAATGAGGCAACCAAATGAACTAGTTACCAGGCTTTTTCGGACTCCCATAGACCTATGATGTGCTGACTCCTTGCCTTTATGTACTGTTGCTACGTTGAAGACTTGCCAACAAGTTGAAGCCTAGGCACACAACACTGGGACCTGGCCAAGTTGACACAACTGTGTCCCAAGTTAAAGGCCCACTCCACTGCTAGTTCATAGTAAAGCTCAACAATGAATTTGCAGATGTTTTTTCTTCTCTGAACTAAAAATTATTAAGAAAAAAGCGACACCAATATTTTTGTGGGCTCGAAGCGAGGCCGGAAGAATTTCGAGCCAGAAGGAATCGAGATCGAGATCGACGGCCACAAGGGCACAGAGTGCGAGACCGAGACCGAAATCGAGACCAGCAAAAAACTCGTCTCGAGACCGGTCTCGAGACGAGAACGGTCTCGAGACACGTACAACAATGGTGGGTATGGAAGACACACCCACCGTGTGATTTACGACCGCTCGTCTATCCGAGGGACGGTGAGGATCTTTCAGGTTACACAATCCTCATCGACTTGCGACCTAGTGTAAGACATAATGAGTATGTCTGAAGCTGGAAACCTGTAATACACATTATTACGTCCCGAGCGCGGTCATTGACATGTATCCTACTGTTTTATGTCAACCCAGATCTGACACTGCTCACTAGGTTGTCATATATATCTGTTTGTTCAACTGACATGACTCACCTGCCAATAAAGAAATAATCGCTGAGTACATAACACACAACAGTGACAGCTCATCATAGAGGCAGAGTTTGTTATGTTGAAACAGAATCCTAGCACAAGCCATGGTTATCGATGATTATGAAGGAACGTACAATGATGTTGTAGTCATTGCACTGACAATTTTTAATAGTGGGCTTGGAATAGTAATTCGCATGCTCACCCAACATCATGGATACTATTATGAGGTATACTATCCAAGTTGTAGAGATACGTTGCGTATGCATTCGTTTTGATGGTCGATTCCATATTTTATTCGTTTTAATACGTTTTTTAGGCAAGTATTTGGCAAACAAGAGAACGCCTTATAGAGATTTCTTCGTTGTTATTATGTCAGATTTCAAATTCAATCAGTGCGTTCAATTGGCTGGCAAGTTGTTCGTTTCACAGTTTCGAACCCATCTTAGGCTAACTCGAATCCCCTTCAAGGTGAAATACGAATGATTGTATGTTCGTAAGATTAGAGTTCACGCCAGAAACCAAGCTTTCATTGGGTTGGACATTATTTAGTATCATTAAGTCAATGACGTCGATAAACCTCTTAACTATATCTGTATGAGCCACGTGAACCTTCATTCATTTATACTCAAGGTCGCGAGATTCCAACCATACATGTATAATCACTGATCAGATGGCTGATCTCACCCTGTCAAGTTTCAGTCTTCGGCTCTCAATATCCTACTTAACCGTACAAAACTGTATGGGGTATGAAATTTACATGATGATGCAAAGAGAGCTGGCCTTTTAATCATGCAAGTGATAGAAATACATAATGATAATATGCCTTGCATCAAAGGTAGAACCGTACTCTCCGCCAACTGTGTGTTGTTGGTAAACCATACTGCCATGCTGCCATGTGACTTCTTCACTAACACAGGTGCTCTTCAATCACTCTCCCAAATAGGAGGTTATGTATTACCAACTGTCCAATATATCATTCAAATGAATAAAAACACACAAAAAACTGATTTCTGATCTGAGATCTTTTCATAAAATATGCGTGAGGCTTGCAAAACCAGTAGTTAACTACGGTCGACCACAAATGACAACTAGCGCCTACCATCAAATCAATATATTTAAATCCAATGTGGTCCTACTAATGAATACAAACAATTTAACAAACCGAAGAAATGACAAACCCCAAGACCTCGCAACCCAAAACCACTTATCAGCCTCAAGCGAACTTAGACCACAAGTACTCTTTTTTTTACTTGGAATTCGGAAGAATCAAGTGTACTGTTTAGTTCGAAGGGGCAATTATTCCATTCCAGAAAACTGCAGTGTAATGACAGTTACACTTTTCCAATCCTTCAACTTTGGGAACAACACAAGACCTTACACTTGCTCTGGTATTGTAAGCGTGGAGATTACATACCATGGTAATATTTACTTCAGATATCTGGAGTCACATCAGAAAAGAGTTTTACATGTGGTTTAATTCAGCTGAGCCACTCTCTAATCTACTGGAAACCTACTGGTAAGTTTAAACTGCTCATACGCGAAGTGGAACCTTGGCGAGACACCCAATATTTTCCTATTAATTATTATGCAATCACTGCAACCTCGTCCTCCATTTTTTGGTGAGGGCACTAACGGGAAGAACATGCGTAATCGAATAAATTGAACTAAGGACGAAACAAGAAGTTTCTTAATATTCTTATCAAGTTTTCTAGCATTCCTATATAGGGATTTTAGTCTACTTGAACTCTGCAGTCGTTCCTTGGAAGCAAAAAGAATGGACTTAGTTTTACTGAACGTAGAGATACAGCTTGAGATACAACTTGAGACCTGAACCACGGAACCACTCGTCGTACGGATTCATTCCCACACTTTTCAGTTTTTTGCAATAGAATATGGTGATTCATTGTATCGAATGCTTCCTGCAGGTCAAGCATTACCATTACCAATATAGTTACCCTTATCCATTTCAAGTTTCATATAATCAGATATATTATTTCAAACAAGTATCTGTAGAGTATGAAGGTCTAAGTCCAGACTGGAATTCTTCGGACCAGGTGGTGGTCGTTCAGCTGGTTATAGATGATTCCTTCAAAGGCTTCGGAGACAATACTAAGGATAGACACTGGTCTATAATTATCCACATCCGGCTTACTATTTTTCTTATTTTTCTTAGGCACCACCCTAGCCATCCTCAGATCGTCTGGAAAAATACCAGAATTTAAATATTAAAAGTATTCAGTACAGAAGTAAGAGGTTCTGCAATAACAGAAAGCTATCCTTAAGAAATCTAGCAGGCAGGTCATCTAATCCAGTTGCCTCACTGACACTTATTCCTTCCAAAACAGAATGTGCCTTAATAGACATTCCTAGAATGGTAATATTGACAGAAATTGGTAAGTCCAAACGACCCGAAGATTGTGGCAGCTTAGCAACAAGAGATCGGCCAACTGTTATAAAAAAAATGCATTGGAGTCATCAGCAACAGTAATGTTATCATCACAGTGAACATCATGTATAGCCAACTCAACACAGGTAGATTTGGTTAATGGAACCAATATATATCTCTAAAAACGGAATACATCCTATTCAGACACTTTCCCCGTCTACGCTCACGTGGTTTTGACGATTATGAAATCCCCTAATAGCAACTTCTCGCAATCCGCATCTATGGAATCCTAGACAAACTCGTTCCTGCTTAATATCAATATCTGATGAACATTCTGATTATGACGTTGGAATATTCATCTCACTGCCTATTAGTGCTATTCTTGCTATAGTTTTGAAACTTCTTCCATCTACGTGATGTCCATCGTTCTCATCGCACATCGTGCATCTGATAAATTACGGTATCCATTATTTCATATTCAGATCCACAGTGCATATAATATTTGTGGTGTTGTTGTTACAATTGAAAATGGCTTTCCCCGATTAAGTTGTATGTTTAATTTTCTCGTAATTGACTTTATTCCTTGACGAAGTCAGAGACATCTCCTATTTTATACTGGCGTACACGAGTGTCAAGTTTCAGCTCGATAGAACAAAGTGTTGAAAAGATATCGCGCTCACGCGAAAATCTTCCGGCGGCGGCGGTGGGAACGGCGAGCCAAAACAATAGTATCCCCCCGGCGGTGGGGATTTAGAACAACTATAGAGTTTATTCCCTATTTTTTGCCTATTTCTATTTCTTTCTGCTTACCTATGTCCAGGTAAAGAAACAAATAGGTGTTTGTAAACACTCATTATTGGCCACATACGACATTTGTCACAAGAAAAATGACAAAACGATCTGGTTCCTTTACTCTTGACGAGAAAACTACACAACTTGGATTAGATCAACCTGATCAGGCCAATCGTTCTGGACTTATTGTGTTCGAAATTTTACTTCAACTTTGACCTCTGTTGCCTCTCACCTGACCTGATGAAACAAAACAGGCTCGTGAACTCATCTTGAGGAATATGTCACATGCCAAATATGAGCGTCATCCATCTAGGTGGGATGAATTATCCTGTATAATTCTACACGGTCCTCTTCTTCTTTTCCTGCGCCTCCTTCGTCATTGCCCAAACCTACGCTTCTCTGTTTCCCCGTACATCGTGTGTTTGGAAATGCTTCCTTTTTACCTGTTTCATGTGGCATGGGGGATTCCCTTCATTGTGGCCCAATTATGGGCTTGTAATTCCTCTTGTCATCTCTTTTCTCAAATTTTAGCAACCAAAAGGCCCCTAATCTACACCAGAAAACAATAGATTTTTTATGATATTATTTAATCCGTATGTTTTCAAATGGCGCAGAAAATGCATCATACATACACACTAAACATAAATAATTCAGTTGTGTTATTCGAAGGATTTTTGTTAATATGGCATTAAATGAAGAACTAATGAGAAAAATGTTTTCAATATTAATATTGCAGGCCACAAAAAAGGCTGTTCACCGGAACGAGTGTTTTGTGGGGTGGTGGGGGTAAATATGGTAAAGTTGGTCACTCCCACTTTTTTTTCTGCCCGTTTTTTTTTCTTCATGACTTTTAAATTTCAACTAATGATGAGCCGAACATACATAAAATAGTTTTAACACAGTGCAACTCATCTATGCATACCTCAATGTCGGAGATCAAACATTATTGAATTCCTACTGATTGTTTCTCTGAAATGTCGAAAATGTCACGAGAAGCTACAGGCATCTAGACAGTTTGATCAACCTCATTGCGGATGTTTCATTTAATTCGTTTATTGGTTACAGCTCTGGATTTCTCCACGGTGTTTGTGTTTAGAGTATATTATTATTCTATTGGACTAGGACATTCAATTGCAGTGTATCACTTTTGAGGTGCCTAGGCTCATGGACTAACAAAAAACTCTAACATGTATGACATATGAAGGATGTGTTATAATTATTACGGGAAAGCGATAAAGCAATAGATAAGACTGTTCAGAATTGGCTGGTTTGTTGGATAATTCCAATTAGTTATACAGCAATTATAAACTGTATACTGTTGGGCCGTGTGACCGTTACTGTCTATGTTCGTGTTATCGTTAGTCAAACATCGTCTGATAACAAGAAGTATTGCCTGAGTATATTGTGAACATGGAATTAACCATCAAAGAACATTAATATAGCATCGATGAATGTACGATGGAAATGAATCACTGCCGTTCACGAAGAACTGCAAAAAAAAAACAGAGAATACAAAAATTTGGCCATCGAGTACAAAGCGCTACAATGGCTGGCTCCTATGTTTATTTCAGATCTGCGCAGATTGCACCAGCACACACCGAGTGAGTGTTACGTCATTCAACGAATGCTATAGTATTATTATTATTATATTATTATTATATATTATTATTATTAATATCTTTTTCTCTCCTCACAATTGATCATTGTTCTTGACCTCGGAATCCTACCCAGACTCTGGGAGGTCGAGTCTTAGTATGTGGCAGTGCAAGTATGGCCGTATTCGTTAGAGGATGTGCATGGTGGGTGCATGGGAATATCTTCCAGAGGTGAGTCTTTGTTGGTGGCTGACTGCGCGATGTCCCTATCACGACGGTTGTCGCTCGCGACATGGCCACGTCGACGATCGTTGCCTCTCTTGCGGCTTGTCCACTTCACCAGGGTCTGGGTTCTTCGTGTATGACTCGATATAGGTTCTATTCGAAGTCCCCGAGGATCTGGCTTCTGTGCATTCTCTCCTTGGGTTGGGTTCGTGGAAGCCTGGTCGTACGTGTTCCGTGGGGATTTGGTAGAAAACTCACACACTCTGTGGTGGATGCCCAGAGCGCGACGTGTTTTGTCTGACATATGAGGCTCCCAGTATTTTTCGAGCATGACTCCTATGTGGGTCGCAGGCTCATCTTTCTCACCGCACAGTCGGCACTTCGGGTCCGCGGATGACGCATACTTTGGCTTGGTGGCACACTTGGTGTTGATGGCTTGCTCTTGTGCTGCTGTTATTTTTTGGTTTTTAGCGCCTCGGTATCTATTTTACGCCTGTTCTTCTGGGCCATCCACTGTACTCCTTCTTCCCGGTCGATTGACTTCTGATACCCCTCGGTATTGGCCATATACGGTTTCGCGTCCATTTCTCTGTGTATTGTTTCTGCCAGTCTGCCTTGTCTCCGTCTTTCGGTTTGTGGCCAACCAGTCTGTTACGCCTCTATTAGTGGGTCGGTTGTTTTAGGCTCGCAGATGTACTCCTGACTAAGCCGTTGCCGCAGTGACACGAAGGACTTGGTCGGAGTATTATTATTATATCATTATTTTTTATTTTTTTTATTTTTTATTACTGGGGTTCTTTTTTCATTGGTTGATGGACGAGTCGACTCTTACGACCGGGGGAGTTAGTAGCCCCAGTAGGAAACACTGTGTCTGCGATGACATCGGTCTGTCAATATTACGCTTCCCGGGATGGTAGGCCTATTGTAAAAGTCATTTATATAAGTGTGATAGGATTTTGAACAAGTAGTTTGAACAACGATATCGTGTTGTGCAAAGATCTGATATTTTTGGTTCAAGTCGAATGATATCAGCTCCATGGTCATCGTTATATTGTGACCAGTCCTTTAATCCTACATGATTCGATGCTGATTGTTGGCCTATTTATCCTTTCTCTGGGGAGTTGGGCTACAATGCTTTTTAGCAGACTGCATCAACAATTGGTAGTTGTGATAATTTGTCCCTCTCTCTTTGTATTTGTGAATTGTATTCGAAATAAAGTTGGAGGATTCGGGGAATTCGACAGAAAACGACACAGAGAAGAGCCTGGAAATGTTGGCAGTGATAGCTAACGCAAATCAAACAGGTTACCTGAATAGGTGGGAGATTGTCTAATTAATGACCCATGTTGACGCAAATGAACTGCAATTGAAAACAGGTAGGTAGTGGGTGAAGGATACATTTCCTCCGCATATTGAGTAACATGTACAATGATTTCAATGATACATTAGTTCCGTTCGCCGACACATATTGCTGTCGTGTTCCGAATGTCATTAAAGGCCACATTGGCGTTGCTTGATTTGCACGTTCTAGTACATTTGAACATATTTGTCAATGTTCTTTGTTAACTTTAAACAACAATGGTCACGAAAGGATTCTTCTTCAAATAATACACTGGCCAGAAAACCGCACCGTTGATATTCTAGTAAACCGTAGCGTACGCAGAGATTTGTCGAGAGGGGGGGGGGGGGGATAGCGAAGTCGGAACCCAGAGAAGTGCGCCCTCATAATTGCCTCACCCTCCCTAATAGCAAATAAGTTACAAGTTATGCGCCCATAGACACATGCTGCAGCAAGATTGCTGAATAACTGCTTGCAAAAAACTACTACTGAACTGAAAAAATTGTGTTAAACATTTATTGATCACTTGGGTCATGGGGGTCCTGACCCCCCCCCCCCCCCACCCGTGAGTACGCCAGATGGTGAAGCATTAAAAGCAGCGTTTCCGACATTCCACACGTCGTGCTGAAATTGGCTTTAGAGAAACAGACGCGACAAGTGATCGTCGTTTTTTTTTTTTTTTTTTTTTTTTTTTTTTTTTTATTACAGATTTCGCATCAGTGCCATGTTTATTTTATAATCTTTTGACGCGCATGTTGTTCATAAGAGTTCACAGCCAAATAGCAGATAAGATCCCTCGTGACGTCACGGGGGTCCCTCTGCACAGGTACAAAATCCCTTTTTTTCACTGTCATTGAAGTCAATTCTTGGCAATTCCAAGGGCAATTTGCATCTTCTGATAACATTCCGACATTATTTATGAAATGTTGTTTCTTCGTAACCATTGTACTTTAAGAACTTGACAAGCAGCGTTAGGGCAATATTGTACCCATTATCCGGGAAATGCTTACATATACCCGTCTGTAACTTATTCATTGGTGCCTTTCCGATGAAAAGAAAAGTCCTAAGTAATATAAAATTTTACTGATGAAGGGTGAATTCGAACTATTTCGATAATTTCAAATTGCTGTTCTTTTAGTTCTGTGTTTTATTAGGTGGCCTGGGTTGTATGATTTATCAGAATGTCAAAAAATGTCCTCTGTCCAAGGCTTCCGAATGATGATGCTCGCCTCGGCATATCTCGACCAACAACATTCTTCTTTGGACGAAGGAACTATCGCCGAATTGGTCCATCAATGAGGGTCTACCGTGCCATGGGTATATTGATATTTTGAATCAACAAATAAATAAACGTCTTAACGATTCAGAAAGCAGTTGCAATCAAAGTAATGATAGCTAGTTTTGGGATTATAAGCCGTTAAATTAGGAGACAATCAATGAGTGAGCGTGTTTTATCCACAAGGTAATGCCCGACGGGGTGGGTTTAATTCAGGGATTCACGAGGGTGCAGCCGGAGGGCATCCCTGAATTGACCCTCGAGGAGTGCATTATCATGTGGATAATACACAATCGACGGTCGATTACCCCGTTAATCATACAACGACTTCGGTTTCACCACTTTATGATAAAAAGGAACGTCTGATGACATGCAAAGAGTCTTGTACATGCTCGAAATGAATTAACAGAAACAATACGCGCTGCTCTCAAATCTACATGGGACAATATAGGAGCGCACAAAGCGCGTGACCGAATGTCTACGCATACGCGTAAGATAATTGTCCCAACCCAAATCATAGTAGTAGTAGTAGTAGTAGTAGTAGTAGTAGAGAAGTTAGTAGTAGTCGTGCAAAATTCTGGCTTTAGAGACCAAACGCGCAAGTGTGCATCGTTTTTGTACGGATTCTCCGCAATCACGTTAGACGCGCGCGCCAAAAATAGGAACACTCGCACTCTTCGCGTCAGTGCGTGTTTCGGGTGTGCTGTGTTTAGTTATATTTTGGACGCGCATGTTGTTCATAAGAGTTCATAGCCAATTCTAGCAGGAGATACCTCGTGACGTCACAAGGGTCCCACTGCACAGGTACAAAATCAAAGAAAAAAAAAAACTGTTATTGAAATCAGTTTCGCAATTTTCAAGGGTCATTTGCATCTTTCGATAACTTTCCCGAGAGAAAAGTTGTTTTTTCGTGATCATTGTACTTTGATCGCCTGTGCCGATCTACCGTACAGAAACGCCGTGCTGAAACGCGGGTTCATGTACGGTCAGCTGTCCTGAATCGACCATATCACATTCTGGAATTATCAATTTTACAATAGTATAAATATGGTGGGTTTGAAGTAAATCACTGATTATTCCAACAATAAGGTATGCACTTCTTTCCACAATCAATCTTATTATAGGAGGCAGTAGACATATGAAGTTTAGTTCAGTGCTAAAGCTGCAAGAAAAGGTAATTGATTAGTGTTGGTTGGTCAGACGTCAGTTCAGTTTCCTTAATGAAGATATTGTTTTCAAGCTGCTTAAGCAACTGGGGAGAACTCACCTAGAGTATTCTGTGTGTTATTCTGTATTCTGTTCAAGTATAAATTTCTCGAAAGATAAACAGGTAATTGAAAACGCTCAGCGGAGGGCTCCTAGATTAATTCATTGTCTTGGGGAATTACCTCACAAGGAAAGATTAAGGCGTCTTGGTCTACTTCGATGTAGCTGAGACGGACTCGGATTCGAGGTGATTTGATTTAGATTTTTGAAAATGTCTTGGGTTAGGGGGCCTTTCCTTCCACTGATGCTCTGAGTTTTCCCAAGTTACCACAAATAGAAGTTATTGCTTGAGCTTCGTGGCATTACGCTGTGGATTGGCTATTTGTTAAAATTAATCTCGTGAGAGTTAGTAATGAGTGGGAATAGCTTTCCTAAACATGCTGTTCTGTCTAATAGTGAGAATGTGTTCAAGAAAAGTCTTGACTATTTTTTTCAAGATTGTGACGCGAAATTCTTTTAGGGAAGACTGGTTGTTCGTTCTGTTGGGAGGTTGTGGCTTCGGGCTACACATGCGGATTTTGTCCTTCCGGACCCTTTTCACTAAACTAAACTAAACTGTTAATCATGATGTTTCATTGAGTAAGCTTCACCATTATGGTATCCGAGGTATAGCCTACAATTGGATTCTTAGTTACCTCACCGATCGGATGCAACTTGTATTCATGAATGACAAGAACATATTGTGGCGTTCCAAAGGGTTCAGTCTTGGGTCCACTTTCATCCCTATTATATATGAATATTCCAACTCATGGATAAGTGCGTCTGCCTTTTCGCAGATGATACTAGCATTCTATTTAAATCTGATGAACTTTCCTATTCTGCAAATATTATCAACCAGGGACTTTAGAAAGTGTCCGACTGGTTCAAGGTCAATAGGCTTTCTTCGAACACGAGTTAAAACACATTCGTCTTTTTCACCCCTACCAATACCGCAGGACCATGATATCACCAGAAAGCTAAAGGTGATTCCTTGACTGACTTCATGATCTTTCATAGGTTATTAACCTCGATTACCTTTGACCTAACTAAGGTAACAGGGATCATGTACTCATTATGGGGACACACACCAAGTATGAATTACATCCACTCTGTGTACTCGGCGGTGTCAGTAGTGGCTCGGAGTCATGTGAGCTGAGGTATGTAGACACGCTTGGTCTATGGGGTCATAAGAAGTCCCCTTGATAGTGGCGTGTGGCAGTCACGATATCTGATAGGAGAAAATTAAGCCTCTGATTACTGACTGATAATATCTGTGGGATTTATGTTACTTCGGACCAAGCGGAAGCATAACTACCAATTTGACCTCTCCCGATGGCCAGATGACCTGAACGCCCCCCCCCCCCCCAAATAGGGACGGTGCACTCATTAGAAGAACCCACATACCAAGGATGAGTTATTGTGTTAACAAAGCGAAATTGGTGTATAAAAAAATTCCACATCTTCTAATCTCTCCCCAAAACTACCCCTTAGTCTACACCCCAGTGTAAAAAAATGAAGAATTTCACAATGTCCTAATCTCTCCCCAAAAAAAGGACCCCGTCTAAAAACCAGAAATCGATAGGGTTCTTATACTTTCGATAATAAAGCTGCTTTACCGTCTACCACATTTCACAACCTGATATCAGACCAGGCATTCTGGACTAATCGTGTTAAAAAGCTTTTCAGACTTTGACCTCTCTTGACCTCAGATGACCTTTGATCTGACCCAAAACGATAGGGTCCATTACCTTGTTAAAGAGACCCCACATACCAAATATGAGCTTCATCCATCCAGGAGTTATCGTTTAAACAAGCTAAACTGACCGAAATTTTCCTATTTTGTGACCCCAGCTGTCCTGACCTTCAAAAACAATAGGGATTCATGTACTTATTATGGGTACCCACATACCAAAAAAAAGTTATGAGCTTCAATTTCTATCCCAGTTGTGGTCGAGCGGTAAAAGTGGTTAACGACTTGAATTTGGCCAAAATCTCACTTTTTTCACATTTCTCACATTTTACCCCCGAAACTGACCCCCGGTCTACACCAAAACATAAGCATTCTGGACTTATCGTGTTAACCTTTAAGACTTGACCCTCTCTGACATCAGATGATCTTTTACCGACCCTTAAACGATAGAGATCATGTTCTCATTATGGGGAGCCCACATAGCAATTATGAGCTTCACACCCAGGTGAGGTCGAGTTATCGTGTAAACAAGCCTGGCGTCACACACACATACACACACATGCACCACTGTCAGACTGCATATTGGATTTCTCTGGACTCGTGGAGAATTGAGAATTTATATCGATGAAGCAGACCTTTCTCAGGATGAATCAGTAAAATTCTTGGACTCTATACGATGCCAATTTGAATTGGACATATCATAGGAATGCAGATTGTACCAAAGTTGCGAAAACCATTGGCGTTTTATATAAAAATTAAAACAATGGTCCCACCGAAGGTGCTCCTCACTTTTTTATAATTCGTAATTTTTCAACAGTTAGCGAAGAAAAATTATTATCTTTGCAGAAGAGAGCAATTCGAATTATAACATGTACGGCTATTCAATGGTCTATTTTTTTTTTCGACAAAATTTTCGACTTACACCTTTAGAATTTCGATGTATAAATGGGCTCATGCTATTCCTCTCGATACTTCCTCATACTTTTCATTCGTTGTTTGGTTACATATACCTCCCAGTACTGAACCAGGGGCGCTAATAACATGGGATACCGCAGCCGAACAGTGGTAATTCTCAAAGGTCTATTAGGTTCTGTGGAATAAAGTGTTGGAATGCATCGCATAACTGAAAAATAAATCTCCTATTTCCAGCTTTATCAGACCATATTAACTGCACGTTATTTTTGTCTGAGCATCCAGTTGTCAGCCTGTTCACCACGAGGTGATTGTTGTGTGCGTGGCGAGGTGATTGTTGTGTGCGTGGCGAGGTGATTGTTGTATGCGTGGCGAGGTGATTGTTGTATGCATGGCGTGCTGTTGTTGTCAATTGGCTAGCGTTTGAGGGAGGGGAGGGGTTGGATGTTTGTGGCCTGCATTTTAATATTATCTACAGTATCTCAGACTACTTGTACAAGCTTCTGCTCTCTATAGAACTCCTTCACACCTGCTACTCAAATAAACAATCCGTACTATATGACTATCGGAATATGGTGGTTTGCTCTGAGAATGATTCATTTTGTCCGATGGGACTCAATATAACCATGGTAAGACCAAATTTGTGTTTTTGCAAACTAGCATGGTTACTCTGCATCGACATCACAGTGACGGCAAGACTATTGGACAGGTAGACAGTTATGTCTATCTCAGGTGAACATATAGAAGACATGGTGATCTTCTTCTGGAGACCAGGAGGAGAATCAGATTCAGTTCAGCAACCTAGACGGAGGGACGACGAGACAACAAAATGAGCGCGATAATCCATATGAAAAGCAATAGAGCGCAGCGCCCTCAAAATGCGATCATTAGAGCTGCATTCTTGGTAAACCCAGTGAGAGCGGTAATCGACAACCCTTCTATTGGCCTCACGAGCACCGTGTTTCCTTTGAGATTTGCACTATAGTTCACCTTGTGAACCAATTACATAAAAAACAGTTAGAGTAAATTTCTACAAACCACTGTTTGAATTCGCAGTCGCAACCTACGGTGATTGTCTTCATAGTTGAAATGAGGTTTTTGATCCATTTTCCACGCAGGACTAAACTAGGAGAAGCAAGTAAATATTGGGTGAAAGAGAAGTAGCTTCCAGTGCAGTCGGTAAACGATTTCATTGAAGCGTAATTGCAAACATTAGCGACGTCAACCAGTTCCTTTCTTGGTTTTCAACCGTGAACGGACTAGCAATAGGCTACCTTGCTCAACACACAATTCAAAAGGTAACTGGATAAGTTTTGTACACATACGCTTGCACAAAAAGTCCTACACATAACATTGCTGAAGGTAAATAGTCATATAAATATGACTGGACTTTATTTATCACATTATGACAGCCGAATCCGCAGACCGAATTTCAGCTGATTCGAGCGTACCGATAAGGAGCAATCCAGCTCTATTGTTAAAATTTGTCTTATGACATCACGGGGGAACCACAGGATCCTTATAATACGAATTCAATATATTTTTTTTCTCTTTTTTTTTTTTAAATCTTGAAGCAAGCAAACACTATATGGGATCCGAATGAAAACCTACAAATGCGTTCACATTTTTTAAAATAATAATAATCTCATTCATTACTGAGTGACTACCTCTCCCCGTCTTTCCGTTACCATGACGCAAAAATGCGGCGGCCACTCCTCCCCCCCCCCCCCCCGTGATGTCGTAAATTCCCCGAATTTCTTCAAAGTAAACTGAAGTATCCCAATAAGGCAACATGCTACAACGTACAATTTCGGGGAATGGGTTTTTGATATGTCCTCTTCCATTTGTGCTAGTTAAGCGAGTCTGTTCCATTGACCAGTGGCCTTAAGTGTTAGGGTAAAATAGGTCTTACCGCGATGACAAGATTGATACATATGATGAAGATGAATCGGTGTGTAAAGTTAAAAAACCAGCTCCTCAAGCATTCATAACCTCATAACTTATCTTACCGTTTCACTGTCTCTCTTTTTTTCATTATCAGCTGACGACGAAAGATGATCAGCAAATGGCATTCAGTTGGGAACGGTACGAGAGACGCCTCCAGTCTGGATTAGCCAAGCTACATAAAAAATGCATACTTTCACCGGATTGATCTCTTCGCCATTCGTGCACTGAACGCCGGCTCTGGGCTCACCGGGGAGTAAGGTTATCCTTACAAACGAAACAGTTTTCCTATTACCAACTCTGCCGTGAGACCAGCAACGTCGTCAGAAGGGAGTTTGTCGTGCTGACATCACAGCTCGCTCCCGAGTCGTTCGGGTGCCGGCTTTGACACCTCCGATCTCATGACGAACGCAGCTGCGCTCATGACCCATCAATTTGCTATTGTGTGCACCGTTGCGGGAAAGCCACTGGTGTGGGCATGAGGACGCTTTTACGATGGCACCGTGATCAATTTGATTTTCAGCACATTTGAGGCAAGTGTATACTAATCATACGCGTGGAGCGGCGAAGCTATAATATACTGGCGGTATATAAAACAGACAGCCACAATGTATACTGCAGTCAATCGCCCGGGATACGCCAGTATACACCGCGTGTCGCTTAACTGTGAAGACAATCATCACATGGGTCTTGAGGTTTCTTACACGAGCCTGTTCTCAAACCAGCTCGCTTGGAATAATCTCTTCAAGGAAATTGCATTGTCAAGCCTGCACAAAACCCCGCTGCCGACGGGGTCTCCAATCAGTGGATGGGAGCTTCCTAATTAAAGTGATTGACATCGACAAATGTTTGCTGGGGAGCATAGCCCCTGTGGAAATTTACTACGTCTGATCTTGTATTGTTCACTTCCTGATGTCTACTTGTTCGGAGTGGAGATAAGGAACATTAATTACTGCAGCAATTTTTGAACTGGAAGGCGAACGGTTAAACTTCCTTAAACGAACGTTTCGGGTGTCGCGGAATCTCATTTCACTACAGAGATGTTTCGTTAAATACATACAATACCATCTTCGTCATAGTTATCAACGTCGTTCGCAGAAAGCGAGGCCGGTTGTCATCCGCGATTTTTGTGCTCAAGAGCCATACCATCTCCTTGCGCCCTCTGATTGGTTAAACTAGCCTAAATACCTAATTCATAAATGATACGTTGATATTCTTCAGACGAAAGTATACGTGACGGAACTCGTCAAGAAAAGCGAGTACTTCTACGTCATCTGTTTTGGAATATTTACACGAGGATTCTCATTTCCACCTGAAGGATGAACCTTTTAAAAGTTGCAAATTAATGTTATTTACCAGTAAATATCTCTTCGTCAATCGGATATAGACGTATTAGCGAAGTTTCTCTACGGAGAATCGCTACACCATTTTATCTTCTCGAGATTTTCATTCTGTGCATTATATAATGGCTTTACACCCGGATAGAACTAAACGTTCTATGATGATTCCTTTCTTACCTTTTCCACGAACAATCATTAGATATCCACTAATATGATGACCCCCTTCAATTACTTTCTGATGCCGGTCAGGGAAAAATTTAAATCGCGTTCCGCGAGTCGAGAGGAGGACGAGGGTGCAGAGTCATCGACGACCTCCGCGCGGGACTGGCGACCATCGTCCTCGACGAACCAACCGATCACGGATACCTCTTCTTTCTCCGTGTCGCCGGATGTTGACCCGTCGACCCCAAGGCTTCCGTGCAATAGCAAGGGGCTTCCAGAGAGCATCGAAAACGATGATGGTCAGCGAGGGGAAATCGAACTCACTGATTCTTCGGAGAAAATCGTAGCCGCGCTCAGCTACGGGGACGCAGAGACGCAGGCGTACACGATATGGGGGTATCTACGTACTCTGCCAAATTCCAAAGAGCAGATCCAGATCGACAATATGATAGAGGGATTGGACATTCTTGGTGCTAAGGATAAACCCTCTTACTGTAGACTTGTGCAACGACTAGCGGAGAGAATTCTGCCTTATTGCTTGGGTAGCTTGCAAGAATACCACAAGCCGCGGCTAAAAGAGGGCGGCTCATCGGAGAACTGCGTGCCTTTGGATCAAAAGAGTTACAATATCATTCGTTTAATATGGATAATGTGCCTATATACGCCCGCCCTTAATCGAATAACAAACTCTGCCGCCTTCGAATTATACCCGTCTCTCACGTATCTTCTGCACAAATGCCACAGACGATTACGGCGACTGACGACTGGTCCGAGCGATTCTTCTACATCTGGAGGCGACTCCAGAGAGACCTCCTCTAGCAGCGGAACAGAAGTCTCGCTCACAGAGGAAAACCTCACAGGTTTCATGGTATCCGTTTTAAGCATCGTTTACAATACACTATACTCTTCCAAATCCTACGAGACGGCGGCGGTCTTGTACGACGTTGGTCTCTTACGGATGATCTCGGTCATCCTTCGGAAAACGAGGCACGTCACCACCGGGGAGATCTGCCTGAGAATCATGGACATTGCCGCCGACTACGGTGGGGTCGCCATCCAGACAGTACTACGAGATCTGCAGGTAATGCGAGACGCATCCAACCTCTGGCACTACCTTCTCAAGAACACCTCGTCTCCAAAACAGGCTTCCAAATCGCTGACCTCATCTCGAGACTCGGCGAGACACTGAGACAAGGCGCCCGAGGCTACGCCGCAGGCAGCGGTCTTGGGCTCTCTCAATCTCGCTGCGGATGCAAAGAACCTTCGGCGAGACGACAAGCTCTTTCCGCAACCTGAGCTTAGTCAGTCCCAACCACTGGTGCTCTTCCCCTCTCTGCGGGGATTCCGAGAGGGTGGCAGGGCGCAGGTTTCGTCTTTGCGCCAAATGCAGGCTATGCATGTACTGTAGCGAGGGTTGCCAGGAGTTCCACTGGAACCAATGGCACAAATCAGAGTGTTCCCCGTGGACGAAACAGATTGATCATTCCTTTGCCGTGGAGCCTGAACGCCCGCCTGACGAAAATCACAACTCACCCAGCATTGCAGATTCTGTATTTATGTAAGTAAAGGTTGTCCACATTCTCAACACTTGGATCGCCCCTTTGACTACCCATACCTGAAAAGCCTCTCAAAGGCGATCGCAGATCAATAAACCAGTGTAGCATATTATGTTCATGTATCCATTTAACGTAAGGGCACCGGTATAGCTTGTTCACGCAGGATAGGATTCTGCCATTCGGAATTGGATCTTTGTCCATCTGAACATCCAATAGAATCACTGCAAAACGACCAATTGCGTAAACTTTGTTTTTTGATAACCTTTTTCCTGGGTCCTTTCTCCTGAGTTCAATGTCGGACGATAATGTTTGGTTTAACGTGATTTTTTTAAATTACAAAACATGGAAGACCTTAGTCAACTATAGGGCTTCTACCTAGATGTGAAATTACAAATATGATAACATTACATTAATATAGAAGAGGGATAAATTGTTCCACGTAAACTATATACATTGCGCTATTGCATGGAAAAAATCTAAGAAATGCATCAATTATCCATTCACAAAGTAACTTCCCGTTCACAATTTTAATGTTTTTTTGTTTTTTTTAACATAACAGCGGTTGGGTTTCACTGTAGCATAAAACCTCTGTCCCTCTCTTATGTATTGAGACGTTTATTTAACGTTAACATTTTAATAGTGACATTATTGTATGTTTTCTCGCTTGGTGTACTACTGAGCTTTACTGCAGCATATTCACCACTCAACCACTAATATCAAATAATGGATCCAATAGGTGTCATAATTACATATTGATGTGTGTTGATCAGACTCTCATCAGACCTTCAGAGCAACCGTTTGGGATGTAGTGCAGCGTATTTACTATCAGTTGATGTAAAGCTGGGGGTTCGTCTCACGATATATATGGAAGACGTCGCCAATTATGAGTCACCATTTTGTCCACGTGATTTCCAACCCAGCGGTCGATATTGTTCGATATCGAATACTGTATATCTCCACTATGATAGGTCATTGCAAAATTCGTTCTGATATAATGTGGGTCGAATGTTTTCGCAAACGGACCAGACCGGTTTATTATTCGCCGTGTAGTACGAGACAGTTTTGCCTCTTGATGGAATATAGCAAAGGTGTGGGACCATGCAGAGGGGATTTTATTAGATTATTTCTAATCATTATTATTCAGGAGAGCATGATATGTCAATGCAAAATCAGTTTTACTGCACATTGGGATGTTTTGTCGTGATTCGACCGAGGTTTTGAGTCGATTCATGGTTTTAATGTGTACATAATCACATACATGTATGTAAACAACAGTTGACCTCCATTTCAGTTTATTCCTCGTAAGCCTTCACTGGTTCAGACGAGACGTGCCTCTAAATGAGCAGTTGTTTCCTGATTGGCTGCTCGTATTGTGATCGTGTTCTTTGCTATGGTTAGATAACACATTAGGGGGACTAAGGTTACCATATTCAAGGAGGACCATGTTTGCATATGAGGTGCGCATCAGCCTTAATGGGTAACGCTAAACCTAACCATAGAACAGTCAATTTTGTACAATGCCAACAGCCAACCAGGACACCATGATAACGGAGGGTATGTTTCTTAATGGAACATTAACCGAACAGTTCTATGGGTGACATAATTGGCTAGATTTTCGTTTTACTGAAGCATACTCCCTGTTTCCCTCCACTATTGAGACCTTCATTCCTGGTTCACGGTATTAATATGTGACAATATCGCGTACGACTCTGTGCATTCTGCCACAGAGACTGAGCATCTACAGTTAATTACAAAGATGTGGCAAAAAGCATTGTACGTTTGAATCGATGTGAAATTTAGAGAACGACCGTGAACCTAGGCTGTGTTCTTGAAATATTTATTATCAATTGATTACCGTTATCGTTATCGAGGAATCATAGGTGGAAATTTGATCGATTTCGAGCTCAATCAATTAAACTATATATTCACACAGTAGAGCAATTGATCAGTGTTCGAATAAGTATTCGCATGATAACATAACTGACTCATATGATGTGGTTCGTGTAACAAAATGGCTGAATACAATAACGATCAAATAGCGGAATATAATACAGAGATTCGGGTCTGTCAATATATCATCCAAATCTATTATTATCAATCCTGCAAGAAAGAGTGGCACACTATTCAAGTTCAAATGATAATAAACTAATGCCATACACCCAAGCCACAAGAGCACCAACATGGCGTTTTCCTATCCTTCTATGTGTGTATACTTCCATTCCTATTATCAACTGATCATACCCTTTTGTCAAATATATCAAAATGTCAGTGTATTGCAGTTTTTTGGTATCTCTTTATCCCTATTGTAATAACTTGCGGAATATACATGTTTTGAGTGATATACGAAATATCATCTCTTTGTCAGGATTTGTTCATCATCAAATTTGACCGCCAGATAATATCACGTATAGGCCTATGGGTAATTTCCAGTTGGGAGAACGTTAATGCCACGTACATTTACTCCTATTTCCATCAATACGTTTGCTTCTTCAACTTTTATTGTGTAGGTACATTCAGTGGCCTTGAGTGAAATGTATTCAATACTAAAACTCCATGCAGGTTTGACCTATAGACCAAGAAATAGGGCATATACCGAATCTTGTTATAAATGATGATGCGTTTCCTCAGATGTGGGGACGGGGTTGTTTCACTTCCTCCATTGCTCATGAGGAATACCATATACAACGGCAGTAGGCCCCATCTAACATGTCTGTATATATCTTTATCCAGGAATTGGACCTCGGTCACCCGGCGGCGTGTTCGCTGTACTAACCACATGACCATACCGTCGTCAGCAAAATTATCAATATATTTCGACTTGCTTGAATATCAGTTAGTATATATGAAAACCCATGGGTATACAATGAGTAAAATTAGATCCAACCACATATGATCACGTCATTGTTATAGAGTGCCTTCCTGTTGAAAACGAAACAGGAATACCATAGCCTAGAGGAATAACATAATATTCAAACTTCTGAACATGAATTTCGTTACCAGCCTTTTTAAGGCACTGCTCGTGTGTCAGGGAAAGTGCAGTTACAAATAGGAGGCAGGATGTTATCGGCAGAGACGGCCTCGAAGTTATCTCGCCTTTGCTGTTTTACTAGAGCCCAACATATTCAACGAGGTCGGTACGAGGTCCGAGACTATCGCAGTCATCATATCCATATACAATCTATGTAGTAGACTAGCTTACTCTCGTGCATCATTCCACTAAGCGGTTGAAGTCAACGTCATAATGGGTGTTAAATAACGCGCAATAAAAAATGTGTGGTTAGTTCCGTCGGAATTCTTCAGTGGAGTCGCCAAATCACAATCAGAATGTACGTTTAAACAATTATCGGAAGGGCTTCATGGGCAATTATCGAGTGTGAGATTGAAAACAATTGACGGAGTATTCGGTATCGCAATAATGTGCCCATACTTTTGCAGTCGTATAGTAAGATTCTTCATCTCATGCGTTTCATTAATTTTTGTGTTGTGAGCTGGGTATGTGAATCCTGTCGCCAGGGCCAGACGACTTAGAATATTCAAATTTTATTCGAAAAGCTATAAGACTGTTCACGTGGTGATCGCAATAGCAGCTGTCGATAGGATGGAAATATAGTGGAGGCATTCACCAAAGTGGGTACCCAGGGGGTGTCCCAGCTTGGTAGATAGGCGCGGTTCTTGAGATGAAGTTCTAGAGTGGCAACGCGGATACGTGTCTTCGTGTGCGTATGGGTTTATACACGTTTTGTTTTGTTCATATACTAGTAGTAAACAGTATACGACTGAGATAACCACTATATACTACGCATTCCGGTCGTTACAATCTCCTCCACGGGATTTGCGCATATATCACGATCATATTTCGGATCGCTCCGCTGCTGTCGGTAGACGAAACGTGGCGAGGCATATGCGAGGAAATTACACACTAAAAGGTCTAATATGAAGATATCCGCACAAAATCAGTCTCTTCGTCTCGCTAAAACTGTGACTCCAATCAGGGGTTATCGTCTTCAGGCTGTTGAATCACTATTCGGAGGCGACCAGGGAACACCTCAAAGTAACATAACACGACCACTAGCGCAGCAACCATAGGCAGCAGCCCTACAGCAGCAACAACACTATAGCCGCAACAAAACCTACAGCAGTAACAATAGCAGCAGCAACACTAGCAGCCGCAACACTAGCAGCATCAGCAACATAGTATCAAGCAACAACAATAGCGCAGCCACACTAGCAGCTAGCAACACTAGCAGCATCAGCAACCTAAGTAGCAGCAACAAAACGAGTATCAGCAACAACAGCACTAGCAGCACGCAACACTAGAGCAGCAACACTAGCAGCAGCAACAACACACTAGCAGCGCAACACCAGCAGCATCAGCAAAAACATAGTATCAGCAACAAAGCAAACCTAGCAGCAGCAACACTAGCAGCCGCACACAGTAGCGCACAACCACTAGTATCAGCAACAACAAGCACTGCAGCAGCAACAACGAGCAGCAGCAATCAGCAACAACGCACTAGCAGCAGCAACCCAGCAGCATCAGCAACATCGTTTAGCAACAACAGCACTAGCAGCAGCAACCTAGCAGCCGATCTCTACACTCATCCACTTGTGGTCATCTGTTTAGTCGCCCCCCCACGGCAACCTCATACACTAGTATCAGCAAAACAGCACAAGCAGGCAGCAAACACTAGCAATAGAACTCTAGCAGCACAATACTAGCAGCATCAGCTATTTACACTAGAAGCAGCAACAACACTAACAGCAACAACACTAGCAGCAGCAACACTAGCAGCAGCAACAACACTAGCAGCAGCAACCCTAGAAGACAGCAGCAACAACTAGCAGCCAGCAAACACTAGCAGCATCAGCAACATAGTTATCCGTAACAACAACATAGCAGCAGCAACACTAGCAGAGCAGCACACTAGCAGCATCCGCAACACTAGTATCAGTAAACAACAACACTAGCAGCAGCACACTAGCAGCAGGCAACAACTAGCAGCCGCAATTACTAGCACATCAGCAACATAGTTTAGGGGGGGGGCAGCAACAAAACTAGCACCAAAAACACTAGCAGCAGCAGCATAGCAGCAGCAAACTAGTAGCGCAACCCACACAATGCAGCAACACCAATAGCAGAGCCCCCCCCCACAGCCACTAGCGGCACCACCCAAGCCACCATGCAAGAACCAAAGCAAACACTAGACCGTCAACGCAACCACAAAACTACGACCCACCCCAGCAGCAGCAGCCACTAGCCAGCACCCACCACCCAGCAACAACACTAGCAGCAGCCACACTAGCAGCAGCAGGAAACCACTAGGCA
Source organism: Sclerodactyla briareus (assembly GCA_026419785.1). Lineage (NCBI taxonomy): Eukaryota > Metazoa > Echinodermata > Holothuroidea > Dendrochirotida > Sclerodactylidae > Sclerodactyla > Sclerodactyla briareus. Next base: position 110,629 of record JAODTK010001155.1, read on the forward strand.
GCAGCAACACTAGCAGCATCAGCAACATAGTACAGTAAACACAACACTAGCAGCAGCAACACTAGCAGCATCAACATAGCGCATCAGCACACTAGTGCAGAAACAACACTAGCACCAAACAAAAACACTAGCAGCAGCACTAGCAGCAACAAACTAGCAGCATACACTAGTTAGCAGCAACAACATAGCAGCAAACACGAGCAGCAGCAGCACTAGCAGCAGCAACACTAGCAGCAGCAACACGAGGAGCAGCAACAAAACACTAGCCGCAGCAGCAGCACTTGCAGCAGCAACAACAATAGCAGCAGACCAATAGTAGTCAGCAACAACAATAGCAGCAACAACACTAGCAGCAGCAGCAGCACTAGCAGCAACCAACACTACAGCAGCAACACTAGCAGCAGCAACCCCCCCCACTAGCAGCAGCACAACACTAGCCGCAGCAATAGCAGCAAAACACTAGCAGCAGCACACACTAGAAGCACAACACAGGTGCCGCAACAACAACACTAGCAGAGCAGCACTAGAAGAATCAGCAATAGCAGCCGCAACAAAATCGCAGCACTGCACTAGCAGGCAGGCAACGAGAATAGTAGCAACCAACACTTAGCCGCCAGCACTAGCAGAACAACACTAGCAGCAACACTAGTAGCCGCCACAACAATAGCAGCAAAAAACAAAAATAGCAGAACAACCATAGCAGCGCTAGCCGCAGCAATAGCAGAACACTAGGAGTCAGCACCAACAACACTACAGCTAGAAGCAGCACTTGCAGCAGCAACAACACTAGCAGCAGCAACACTGTAGCAGCAAAAAACAATAGCAGCAGCAACATAGGAAGCAGCAACAAAAACACTAGCAGCCGGCAGCACTAGACGCATCGACTAGCAGCAGCAAAACAACCTAGCAGCAGCTGCATAGCAGACAGCAACCGCACTAAGTAGCAACACACTAGCAGAGCACTAGCAGCAACACTAGTAGCAGCAAAACAATAGCACAAAAACAATAGAGCAGCAGCACTCGCCAGCAGCAGCAACACTAGCAGCAGCAACACTAGGAGCAGCAACAACAACACTAGCAGGCAGCAGCACTGCAGCAAAAACAGCAACACTAGCAGCAACACTAGTAGCAGCAACAACAATCGCAGCAAAAACAATAGCAGCAAAACCCTGCAGCAGCAGCGCAGCATAGCAGCAGAACAGCAACTTCAGCAGCAACACTAGCAGCAGAACTAGCAGCAGCACTAGCGCACCACACTAGCAGCAGCAACATAGCAGCAGCAACACTAGGGCAGACAACAACAACAATAGCAGCAGCAGCATAGAAGCATCCGCACTAGCAGCAGCACACCCTAGCAGCAGCTGACTAGCAGGCAGCCACGGCACTAGTAGCAACAACACTAGCAGCAGACTGCAGCACCAACAATACAGCAAAAACAAACATAGTAGCAGAAACAATAGTAGCAGCAAAAACAATAGCAGCAACAACAATAGCAGCAAGCAGCAGCAAGCACTGCAGAACAGCACTATCAGCAGCACAATAGCAGCAGCAACACTAGGAGCAGCAACAACAACACTAGCAGCAGCGCACAGAGCCTCAGCACTGCAGCGCAACACACTAGCAGCGCTGAATAGCGCCGCAACCGCACTAGCAGCAGCAACAGCACTGCACGCAGCAAACATAGTAGCAGCAACAACAATAGCAGCAACAACAGCAGCAGAAGCACAGCACTCGCCAGAACAACACTAGCAGCAGCAACACTAGCAGCAGCAACACTAGCAGCAGCAACAAACTAGCAGCAGCACTAGCAGCAACAACAATAGCGCAGCAACACTAGCAGCAGCAACATAGGAGCAGCAACAAACCCACTAGCAGCAGCAGCACTAGAAGCATCAGCACTAGCAGCAGCACAACACTCGCAAGCAGATGCACAGAGCAGCAACAGCACTAGTCGCAACACCCTAGCAGCAGCACTGGCAGCAACACAATAGCAGCACACTAGTAGCAGCAACAACAATAGCAGCAAAAAACCATAGCAGCAACAACACTAGCAGCAGCAGCAGCACTAGCAGCAACACAGCACTATCGCCGCAACAACAACACTAGCACAGCAGCATAGCGCATAGCACTAGCAGTGCAACAACACAGCAGCCGCGGCACTCGACGCAGCAGCAACAGCACTAGTAGCAAACAACAATAGCAGCACACTAGCAGGCAACAACACTAGCAGCAAAAAACTAGGCAGCAAACAACAATAGCACAGCAAAAACAATAGCAGCAACAACACTAGAGCAGCAGCAGCACGCACTAGCAGAAACAGCAGACAGCGACCCTAGCAGCGCACACTAGCAGCCAGCAACAACAATGCAGCAGCAATAGCAGCAACAACACTAACGGCAGCAGCACTAGCAGCAGAACACTGGAGCAGCAACACAACAACACTAGCAAGCAGCAGCACTAGAAGCATCAGCACTAGCAGCACAGAAACAACACATAGGCAGCAGCTGGCACTAGCAGCAGCAACAGCACTAGTAGCAAACCAAACACTAGCCAGCAGCACTAGCAAGCCAACAACACTAGCGCACCAATAGAGCAGCAACCCTAGTAGCGCAAAAAACATAGCCGGCAACAACACTAGCAGCAGCGCAACAGAGCATAGCAGCAAAGCAATATCAGCAGCAACAATGCAGCAGGCAACCACTAGGAGCAGCAACAACAACACTAGCAGCAGCAGCACTAGAAGCATCAGCAACACTAGTATCAGTAACAACAACACTAGCAGCAGCAACACTAGCAGCAGCAACAACACTAGCAGCAGCAACAACAATAGCAGCAGCAACACTAGCAGCAGCAAACACTAGCAGCAGCAACACTAGTAGCAGCAACAACAGCACTAGCAGCAACACTAGCAGCAGCAACACTAGCAGCAGCAGCAACAGCACTAGCAGCAGCAGCAACACTAGTATCAGTAACAACAACACTAGCAGCAGCAGCAACACTAGCAGCAGCAACACTAGGAGCAACAACAACAACACTAGCAGCAGCAGCAGCACTAGCAGCAGCAACAACACTAGCAGCAGCAGCAACACTAGTAGCAGCAACAATAATAGCAGCAAAAAACACTAGCAGCAGCAGCAGCACTAGCAGCAGCAACACTAGGAGCAACAACAACAACACTAGCAGCAGCACACTAGCAGCAGCACACTAGCAGCAGCAACAACACTAGCAGCAGCAGCAACAGCACTAGCAGCAACAGCACTAGCAGCAGCAGCAACAGCACTAGCAGCAGCAGCAACACTAGCCACTACTATATTGTGGCTGCCCTAGTGGCGACACGACTCGCACTTCCTCTCCTGATTTTTCAAATAGTTTCGTATTTTCCGTTGACTGTTTTTGTTGTAACGGATACAATCTGTATTTGTACCGTTGGATGGGAGGTCTCGCAATGTGGCGCTAACTTCTTCCCGCGTTTGTTCTGGAGAAAATGATGACTTTGTTACCGTTGCGGATCTCATATTCGGCCAGCTGAGCTACATGCCCTACTTAGTCAGCATACAATCAACGCTACAGGTATACTAACCTGCCTACTATTGCCTACTGACATCCGACGAAGGAGGCGTGGCAAAGCCGGGGGTGTGAGAAAGCGACGAGGAGAAGGAAGTGTAAACCATGTCTACCGACCATCGTAATGGGTAATGTACAGTCATTATGTAACAAAATAGACGAAATCTCTGCTAACTGCAAATATCTGAATGAATTCCGCAACGCAAGCATCTGTCATTCACTGAGACTTGGCTTGCAGATCACCACAGTGAACCCCATGTCTCCATTGACGGCTTTAAAATATTACGTGGTGGTCGGACTGATGATTCTGGGAAAGGGAGAGGAGGTGGTCTCTGTAATTATGTGAATGAAAAGTGGTGCCATCCCAACAACGTGACTTTGAAACGTCATTCATGTTCACCAAGTATCGAGATTTTGACGAAAAGTATGCGGCCATATTATCTACCCCGTGAATTCTCCCATGTGATCATCATACGGTGTATGTGCCCAATCGCAACTGTTCTACGACGGCAGCAGCCGAACTTGCCGCTGTATTCATGAATTTGAGGACGTCTTTTCTGGACGCATTTACCATAATCAATGGCGATTTTGACATTGCAGCTCGAGAAAAACAAGCTACACTATTACCAGATATCGAGTGCCCCCCCCCCACTCGTGATAACGCTATTCTCGACCTATTATACACTAACGTCAAGGACGCTTACCGGTCCATTCAACTGCCAAAGCTGGGTAAAGCTGATCACAATTTTATCAATCTGCTGCCGAAATACAGACCTATCGTACAAAGAGAAAAGCGGACTACAATCAACGTTCAACAATGGGATGATGCGGCTCTGGAACATCTCCGAGCTGAATTGGGGTCAAACAGGACTGGGATATGTTTGTGGAGGCTACAGCTAATCTGGATGAACTTGTGGAAACTGTAAGCAGCTACATCGGCTTTTGTGTTGAGAACACCATACCCACGAAAAAGATTGAGGTGTTTCCGAACAATAAACTGTGGATAACGAAGAGGGTCAAGGCGATTATCAACAAGAAAAAGGGTCTTTTCAAGAGGGGAGATAAAAGTGCCTTGAAGCAAGTACAAACCGAGCTCAAGAGGGTAATCACCGAAGAGAAAGCTGCCCATCGGGACAAAATAGAAGGCCACTTTAGGAACAACAATATGAAGAGCGTTTGGGATGGTATTCGTTTGATGAGCGGCTACTCCAATAAATCCAGTTCATGCCGATTACCTGCCACCACTGTTGAATATGAAAATGATCTTAACAGTTTTAAAACCGTTTAACCACAGTGATTTTTCTTCCGAACATGATCGGCTCCATGACATGCTGACTGATTCCGATTGCGGTATCACGTTGCATTGAGACAGAGGTGCGTAGACACTTTCCAAAATAACCCATCGAAGGCAGCCGGTCCAGACAAGCTCTCTTCGCGATTTTTATAAGAACTGTGCAATAGAACTGGCTCCTATTTTACTGTCATTTTTAATCGTCTTTTAAGCTTGGCAATGTCCCATCGATATGGAAACAATCCTGTATAATCCCATTTCCCAAAAAAATCAAATATAACTTGCATGAATGATCTCGCCCAGTGGCACTTACGGCTATCCCAATGAAGGTTTGTGAACGGTCTTTCTAAACACGTTTAAGCCCCTTGTTTCTCCATTCACTGACCGTACCAATTTGCATACAGGCCTGGCCGTAGCTGTGAAGATGCTATTTTCCTGCTCCTCCAACTGTATATTAACATTGAGCATCGCAGTAACTCTGCCCGGGTCACGTTTTTTTACTTTTCTCTGCCTTCGACACAATTCAGCCACACTCTCTTGTCACTAAGCTTTTAGGTATGGATGTTTCCCATGGTATTGTTAGATGGGTGTTGAAATATCTCACTGATAGGTCTCAATATGTTTAACTCAGTGTGAATTGCCATTCGGAGCTTATCTCATCCAACACGGGTGCGCCACAAGGTACAGTTTTAGCACACACTTTTTACATTGTATATGTCTGATTGCAGATCTCTTGAGGGAGAGGTATGTCCTGTTATCAAGTTCGCTGATGATACGGCAATGGCTGGACTCATCCATGGGGATGATGATAGGGCATCTCTGACAGCTGCAGTCATTCGTTGATTATTGTGATTCAAATTTCCTACAATGAATCCCGCTAAGACCAAAGAAATGATAATTGATTTCAGACGTAACAGAGCAACTCCCCCACATGTGATAATCAAAGGTCAGGGAATCGACGTGTCTCCACATATAAATATTTGGGTGTCGTTTTTAAACAATAATCTTACTTGGGGAGACCATATTGAGCTTCGGTAAGAAGCTTAATCAGCAGATTATATTGTCTCAGAAGAATGGCAAATTTCAATGTAAGGTCGGTGATTTTAGACATGTTCTACAAAGCCACATTTGCGGGGTCTGGAGATATTGCCTGATAGGTTGGGGTGGGAGTCACCAAGAGAGAAGTTGATCGAATCGATGGCATCATTAGGCAAGCTTGAGAGGGTGATTTGGCCGTTTCCCAGTTGGCGATGACTCGTTACCAGTGCCTGCTTCAGTCGAGTTTAGACCTATTTGGGTTGACATTGATTATCCTCTTTATCATCATTTTCACGATAACCGTATTGGTAGAGGTATTGGTAGAATAAGGCTTCCTCAGCTCAAGACTAATCGTTACAAGAATTTTTTCTTACCCCGTGCAATGAAGCTTTTTAACGATGGGTTAATTCGTTAGAATTGGGTGTGACTTTCGTCTTGGGTGCCCCCCCCCCCTTTTACTTTTTAACCCTCTTCTATACTCTTACCCTCTTATCTCTCTTAGCGTCTTTGTACATAATAGCATATATTTCTATATTTATTACACATATATTTTCATGCGTTTCATTTTTGTTTTCAATTCATGTGCGAGTTGTCACAATTGCCATTTATGGAGCAATAAAGTTTTCTATTCTATTTTATTCTATTCTAGCAGCATCAGCAACACTAGGAGCAGCAACAACACTAGCAGCAGCAACATAGCAGCAGCAACACTAGCAGCAGCAATACTAGCAGCATCAGCAACACTAGTAGCAGCAACAACACTAGCAGCAGCAACACTAGCAGCAGCAGCACTAGCAGCAACAACACTAGCAGCAACACTAGTAGCAGCAGCAACAACAATAGCACCAACAACAATAGCAGCAGCAGCACTAGCAGCAGCAACACTAGCAGCAGCAACACTAGGAGCAGCAACAACAACACTAGCAGCAGCAGCACTAGCAGCAGCAACAACACTAGCAGCAGCAACACTAGTAGCAGCAACAACAATAGCAGCAACAACACTAGCACCAACAACACTAGCAGCAGCAGCACTAGCAGCAGCAACACTAGCAGCAGCAACACTAGCAACAGCAACACTAGCAGCAGCAACAACACTAGCAGCAGCAAAACTAGCAGCAGCAACACTAGCAGCAGCAACAACACTAGCAGCAACACTAGTAGCAGCAACAACACTAGCAGCAGCAACACTAGCAGCAGCAACACTAGTAGCAGCAACAACAATAGCAGCAACAACACTAGCAGCAGCAGCACTAGCAGCAGCAACACTAGCAGCAGCAGCACTAGCAGCAGCAACACTAGCAACAGCAACACTAGCAGCAGCAACAACACTAGCAGCAGCAAAACTAGCAGCAGCAACAACACTAGTAGCAACAACACTAGCAGCAACAGCACTAGCAGCAGCAACACTAGCAGCAGCAGCACTAGCAGCATCAGCAGCACTAGTAGCAGCAACAACACTAGCAGCAGCAGCAACTAGCAGCAGCAAAACTAGCAGCAGCAACACTAGCAGCAGCACTCTCGAAAAAAAAAAACTATGTGCATCTTTGTGAGTGTTTGGCTGGGCAGCTTCCGCCTGTGCAGTTGTAACGTCTCAGTCATGATTCACACACTGTGGTGTAAAGATGAGCCAAACAGGACTATCTCTGCAGAATGAGGTGATGTTGGTTTGTATTATTATTGTTATTATTATTAGCCTACTCCTGATGCTACTACAATCATTCTCACTAATATGGTTTATCGGGGGAACACAACCCTTAACTTTTGGTAGCGAGGATTCATAAGGATTTTCCGTTCGTTCGTTCGTTCGTTCGTTCGTTCGTCCGTTAGTTCGTTCTCTAGATTGTTGGCTGGTGACCCAGAAAGAGAGTTGTTTTCATATGTTGAGTTCTGATGGGTAGGCTATCTGTAGCTATTATACAGGCCTAGGAATGATTTAGTTGAATACTTGTGCTGGGCACTGATAGCAATTATTTGGCCAATGTGGTAGACATGTTCCGAACCATTCCAAGGTTATGACAGATGTCAGTAATGGTCAATTAAATGTGAACAAAAAATAAATGTGGATTGGTGAAGAACATGCAGTGTATTCGCCACAGGAATGTTGCCGTCCGCAGCTATCAAGACGGTTCGACTTGCGCTTGTTCTTTTTGCCGTAAATGCGATCCTTTTGTACAAGTTCATGTAACGATGAATCTCGAACAAACAAAAATGAGTCACCCATTCAATGATGGCTTTATGACACTATTTTACCAGTCATGTGCAGACTGGCGTAATTTGTTATCGTAATACGACCCTGGCTCTTAATTGGACGCATTTCTCAAGCTGATGCCCACTCGACGACATATGATGCCAATCAAGGTGAAATGCGCGGTCGAATAATGATATTAGCCTATTCTGTTGCGGTCTCTGTATATTTGTTAATCAGCCTCTAGGTGCATGCATGGCCAGGTTCACTAATAAAGTATCACGTCAGGAAGTGATGTAACCCGGCCCCAGTTCGTTACAGGTCGAAGAGATGGTCCTGAAAATGATCTTATATTTGCAATCGCAATCACTATTGGCGCCACTGGGTTACTTTGGCTGTATGCCAATGCTGCCCGACATTGTGTTGATTGCGTAATCTCCGGACCTAACTATCAAGGATTTTTTTTCTATTTTTTCAGGGTTTTTTCTCATAGTAAAAACACTCTCTTTTCAGCAAGCTCCGTCTTTGCCCTCCTAACTATTGTATTCATGGTAGCCTATGGTTGAGGCCAATTAGGTAGTTGTGCACAGCATGTTAGAGATAAAAATAGCTTCCAAGAATAACGTTGTTGCTGTTGCACATTGCATAAAGTTGTGGTTAAAAAGAATTGGGCAAACTTTCGAGAGGAAATCGGGCATGGTCTTTCATAAGGCCTACTGCGAATTCGCTTCATTCTTCTCAACAAATGGTTTTATGCGCTAAACACCAAATTTGAATATGGTTTGCCCTATTCTTTAAGTTTGGACAAGATACCGTACGTTATCCTGATTGTTTAGAGGAATGCCATTGGCATGTCGTGTTCTGGTAACTATAGCTCTCCAATAAGCACATTGATAATTGACATTTATAGATGTTTTCACGCCTCATTGTCTAACTCTGAGGTTCAACTAGCTAGCAGATAGCGCTCACGGTTTCCCTGTAGTTGAATGAACCCTTGTTGTTACCAACCGACCACATTTGGAGGCGGATTAGCTGAGTCGGTAGAGCTCCAGACTTCAAAACAATTGATTGCGAGTTCGGAGCCCAGTGGAAGCCCGAGGACTTTTCTGCAGTGCTGATGGACAAGGCTGTCTCCTGAAAAGTTCCACGCCACCCACGTGTCAAAATGGGTACCTTGTGAGGTGACCTGTGAAAGTATCGAGCGCCGTATTTGGCTGCTTGATATTGGGAAGTCTCCCGGGGACACGATGAAGTGACGTACTGAAATGGTGCGTCGGGAAAGCGAGAGGTGCGTACTATATGTTACGGTCATGAAATCACTATGTTCACGGGTAATATTTCTAAAGCGCTTTGAAGTAAGTTATCATGATCATCATTACTATTTGTTGATTGTGAAACGTCAGATTGACAAAACAAACTTGACTGAGATTTTTTTTTAAAGCAATTGACCTCTTAACGCCCTCCTTCGGAGAGAAACAATAGAACAGTGGGAGCCGTAAAACATTGGGGTTATGTGAAACAAAATATTGATTTTTGTTGTTGTTAGTTTTTTCACTTTTTTCATTTTTTCACATGTAAACAGCAGGAAAATCTAGTGCCAAATCGGGAACGAATATAATAGTACTTATGCTGTAAGCAACTCCTTTCATATATTATTTATATTCTTCTTCGAGTTAACGGGAAAAGATTTCGAACAATCACATTAGTCAACCATTGAAGATGACCAGGCCGGAGTACTCACTACCCATACAAGTCTGCCTCTCCTACCTGAGGACAGCCTCTCAGAATAAACCTGCTCCCTTTGATAGTTAGCCTGGTTAAGGCAAAGTATTTCCGAATAACAAACCTAAACAACGACCCAAATATTCTCCGTTTTATTCGTACTTGAGACGCATTTCTCAACTTTGATGATACGTTTCTTTCTCTATAATTTCCTGAAAACATCGAGTCTATTCAATTTACTCTCGGAGACGACCAGTAGAGACCCTCGTTACAATCCTCACCCTAACCTTTTAAAAACACATGTAAACAACATGTACACACGCATATTCGACACTTATGTATCCCTGAAGGTACAAGGTTGTTCTCATTTGACAAGAAACGAAAAAAATACGATGCAAACTAGGATTTTGTCTCGATCATTGATACTCATTAGTGATGCGCCAGTGCTTCTGTCGTCTGCGGAAGACTGAATGTAGTGAGCCAATCTATCCCTACTTCACAAGTTGGATGAGCAGACGAAGTTGTGCCTTGTTTTGCGATGTATACAGTACTTGAAACTACACGAAACTAAAATGTGAGTACAATCAAAACGCAAAAGCAAAAGCTCGATCCTATTTGAATTTAATAACGATATTCCAAAACGATATAACTGGTTGTTTGATCTCCTTATTTGAAGTGTCGCTTATATAACTATTTCAGCAACACTCTGGGAAATCATGAACACTGCAAGGTTGATAATCTGGCGCTGTATAGCACTCAATTACCCCGTCCGATTTCAATCGTCTTCATACTAGGTTGTTAATTTTATAAATTTATATTTGTGCAGTCCAATGCAGGTAAATTCACTACATGCACTTTGCCCTAATAATATATAGGGGATACATGATACAATAATTGATATATTCTCTGCCTCTGGCCTAACAGGAGTAGATTTTGTAGATGCCGCACTGTACAAAGTACTTCTGCACTGGCTGGCTGTCCAAGATGGAGTGACCATGTGCTGCACAGCTGTATACACAGCTTCCACACATCAAAACATTGACCTCATTAACATAAAGGTCTAATTAACATATGATGAATATTCTCTGGATGTTCAATGAATATTCTCTAGATATTCATTGGAAAAGTTTCAGCTAAAATGCAGTGCATGTAAATTCACTAAATTTGAACCAGAGAGCCAAAAGGCTCGGTGATTCCTTGACCATTTTCTAATAACTGATGACTAGATGCAAGATAATGATGATGGCATGATAAACACCAAACTCCAGCTCGATACGACTAAGAGTTATGGACCTTTCGTGGACCAGGCAGGAGTTCTGGACTCATAGTGACCACAATAATAATAATATGTAAACTTATAAAGCGCCGGTATCCGTCCGAAGACGCTCATGGCGCTGTGTGAAACGACAGGACAAAACAAAACGATAGAAATACAAAGTGAGTAAAAATGATTGCTTAAACAGAAAAGTTTTGTGTGCTGACTGGAAGCTCGTCGTGGAGGTAGCCATTCGCACCTGGACAGGAAGGGCGTTCCATACGTCTGCGGCAGCATTGGCAAATGCCCGTTCGCCCCACTTGTTAGACCTCGCTTCAACCAGAAGTCTTTGGTTCGATGACCGGAGTGTAGCCCGACGAGGAGTGTAGAGATGGACGAGGTCCGAGAGGTAGGAAGGGGCACGACCGGTCAACACTTTGTGAACCAATGTAGCCAGTTTGTAGGCAATCCGCTGCCTGACAGGAAGCCAGTGAAGGGCGGATAGCACCGGAGTGATATGTGTACGAGAGTTGGTGAGGGTGATGATTCTCGCAGCTCTGTTCTGTAGGCGCTGCAGGCGATCAACCTGGGTTTGAGCGACACCATGAAGGAGAGAGTTACAGTTATCCAGAATTGATGGGCATACGCGTGAACCAGAATTTCAGCCACATCACTGCTCAGGTGTTTCCGGATCGATCCAATGTTACGCAGAGACAGATTGACAGACCTCGCAACCTGCGTAACTTGATCATTCATCGACATGTTTTGGTCGAATATAGCGCCAAGATTCCTTACGGACTTTGATGCAGTAATAATCGCTTTGCCCACTCTGATTTGCGAAACTGTGACTTTATCACGCTGGTGCTTAGATCCGATCACGATGAAGTCAGATTTGTCGTCGTTTATCTTGAGGTAGTTGTTGGACAATCCATTGAACGAATTTCGTCGATGCAGTTTTCGAGTCGCTGGGCTGTCGAATCGACTGATAGTTGGTCTGGATCAATCGATGCATATACCTGAGTGTCATCAGCGTAACTGTGGAACATAAGGCCATGTTCACGTACTACGTCACCAAGAGGCATGGTGTAGATGGAAAAACATACTGGCCCGACAACAGATCCTTGAGGAAGCCCGTACTTGAGAGATGAAATTTCTGATGTTGCGTCGTTTATGCGAACCACTTGTGATCGGTTACTTAGATAGGACTTGAACCAAGCTAACGCGGTTTCCTGAATGCCAACCCGATGTTCCAAGCGATGTAAGAATATAGAGTGGTCAACAGTGTCAAAAGCTGCGGACAAGTCAAGTGACACTGGGAGAATGATTTTGCCATTATTCATCGTTTGTAGTATGTCACTCTGGACCTGAGCAACGCGGTTTCACAGCTATGGAATGGTCGGTACGCAGATTGGTTTGGATCGTAGAGGCCACTGTCGATGAGGAATTTTGATACACGCGATACGACTACGCGTTCCAAGGTTTTACTAATTATATTGAGGTTGGAAACTGGTCTGTAATTCCTCAAATCATTACAGTTGAGACTCGGTTTCTTGATCAGTGGTCGCACCTTGATCAGTGGTTTTCACAAGTTTATTAGACTCTGGCCTCGTTTATCTCTGACCTGACCACAAAACAATTGGGATCGTGTACAAATCATGGGGACATGGGGAACTCACATACCAAGTATGATTTTGATCCATCCGAGTGGGGTCGTGTTATTGTGTTGACAAGCTAAAATTGCCAATATATCAGTTTTTTCACTTCTATTTCTACTTCAATTTCTAAATTTTACTACAATAGGGTTCTTGTACTCCCCATGAAAAGGCAGTATGCAAACTTTCAGCTTGATCGGATCAAGCGACTTATCGTGTCCACAAGGTTATCAGGCTTTGACCTCCGGTGAGCTCAGATGACCTTTGACCTGACTACAAAACAATAGGGAACATGCGATCATCATTAGCTTGATTCAGTAGGGTTGGGTTGAGTTATTGTGTCCATGAAATTGGCCAAAATATAAGTTTTCACAATTTCTCAATTTTCACCGAAATGAGCCCGCTCTACACCAAAAATAATAAGTTTCTTGTACTCCCATGAGAAAGCAGTATACGCAAAATTTTAGCTTGAGCGGACCAAGGATTCCTGACTTCTTGACGTGTCCACGAGGTTTCTTTGACCTCTGGTGACCTCAACGGACCCTTTGACCTGACCCCATTTTGAGCTTGACCCATCCAGGTGGGGTTGAGTTATTATGTCCGTAAGCTAAGATTGGGCAAAATATTAGTTTTCCACAATTTCACAATTTTGACCAATGACTGACCCCTTAAAATAAAATAGGGTTCTTGTACGTCCCATCAGAAAACAGTATGACAAATTTCAGTTTGTTCAGGCCATGCGTTCTGGACTTACAACAATGGGATCATGTGTTTATGATGGGGAACCCACATATCACGTATGAGCTCGATCCATCGAGGTGGGGTCAAGTTATTGTGTCCACGAGTTGAATTGGCGTAATTATCAGTTTTTTTACGATTTCTCCATTTTGTACCAAAATTACCTCCTGCTTCACACCAAAATCAACAGAGTTCTCAATCCATTCAGGTGGTGTTGCGTTTTCATGACTGCATAGATTCCTGGACTGTGGTCAAGCAATCAAAAATGGTGTATGTGGTTGCGTGGAATTCACACGATTCTCACTTGCCTGCCCTCATTTTCCTCGCAATCCTAATAAACAATATCATGCCCAGCACAACTCTGTATCAGTTCATGTGATAATGTGATATATCAGTTACCTTCAATGAATTATTATTGAATGCTCGGCTATGATCAGAAGCGGAGGAACAGTGTCGCGGGGTAGGGAGGGAGCATGTCAGAACCTTGCCCACTCGGTTGCTCAGCTTCTGGATGTGATCTTGAGCTAACTTGGCTGAATGATGCAAACACGCAAAGAGAAAATGGGGGATGCATGAGACTAGAGTAGCTGACACAGTCCATCGAGTGGTGTTTATCGATGGCTTATAATACATCTGACTGACGGACGATATGATGACTAACGTCCTGGGGGAGGGATTTGTGGAGTCGAAGTGGAGTTTAGACAAATGTTTGAAAAGTTTTAAAAAATGACCAGTTATTCATAACCAAGTATCTCCTGTTCATGATGAACAGAGTCTAGTGTAAAATGCTATTCTTTTCCTGGTAGGTGCCATATGATCCGATTTCTGATCGCGTCGCATGTTCAACAGATCTCGCATGCCATGTTAATTATGTAACACACCGACAACATGGTAGCTGGGGTGCCACGGATCGAGTGGCAAAATTAACAAGGGAATAAAAATGTCCCGAAAATGGAAATTCAAATGGCAGCATTTGATTGGCCCCTGCCCTATCAGTCCTAGGGAACGCTGTATATACGTGCTGAGGTACAGCTGACCTATTTATCCCACTCAATCGTTTCTGGATGATATCACTATCTATCGTATCACCTTGTATTAAGGATTTCTAATACGCCCCGTTTATCTTTTCCGTGGCAATTGCCCATCCACGATATCTGTTCAAGGGTAATTCTTTCCTAATTTGGAGAAACTCTCTCACTGCTTATTCTTCTTTCTTGCCGCTGCAGAGGATTCAATGAATTTGATGAACACTAAACGAGTTTGGGTGAAACTGGTGAGGAAATTTACCTTGAGGCGAATTTGCTCGTTAGGCTTTTGAATCAGTGCAAATTCCAAGTAACATAGTTTGCATGCTTTCCTTCAATTTGGCAAATTTACCCAAATTGACTCCAATGTATGTCCTTTGTTAAGTTTTGAGGACCCAAGCCTGCGAATGAGGCATGAATTAGATTGGTTCAGCCTTTTTCGGGAGAGACAGACACCCGCGGGCGAATGTATACTTTGAGTACATTCAATTGCAGCAATCAATCAGTTATCACGCGAGTGTAAAACTCAGTCAAGAAGACTACAGCTATATTCTTCGTATGAGAAAATCTGCCAAGAACTACATCTGGGAACAAACTTTTCGAGTGGAAGCGAAAAGTGTGAGAATCCTCATTTCTATTATTACATTGGCTCCTATGGATTTGATTCCTTGACTCTCTTTCCGTTCTAACGTCGTAGAGTGTTCGGCGTTTTGTTTTTATTCAGTTTAGTTTTGAGAACCGTGAATCACCTTGGTCATGCAGGTTCCCATAACACCAAACAAGAATTAACCCCCACACGCATACACAAATATACACAGCAGGACTATCATAGTCTGAAGTGAACAATTGATCCTTTTTGTCGCTTGCATGTTACATCGGCCAAGCTAGTTGGCGGTACCGAATTGTTGGAGGTTTTGTGGACAATACCTTTCATCATTACTATTCAGCCTATAAACTGGTCATCATTCCAGCTATAACGTAACAGAATACATCGTTTGCTTATCGGGGTCACGGTTATACCGATCACCCGAAGAGGGTAATGACCACAGCTGATAAAAGAGTTACTGCGCCAGACAGTCTCAGGAAGGTTAAAATCCCACATAAAATATACTGCAATTGGTCGGTAGATTGACAATAGATTGCTTGAGCACTTCAACATAACTGTCACTGCTGTCTGGTGGCCTGTAAAAGGTGCCACATACACCGGGGAGCTATTGCTATTGTCCACTTTGATCCAGACAAGCTCATTGTCACTGTTGGTATAGGATGGACTTCCATAGATGGAATTCAGCCCTTCACTGCAAAAAAAAGGTCACGCCGTATGTGTTACTAGTTCTGTCTTTTCTATAAATGGTATATGATGCGGGGTAAGTACTCACTGAGTTTATGTCAGAATTAAGCCATGATTCTGTACCTATCAGTACGTCGGGTTCTTGGGAATCAAAAAGGTTCAGTAAGAGTTCTCCCTTTGCTCTCACACTTTGGCAGTTCACATTGATAAGTTTGAGCTTTGCTTTTGAACCAGTGGGTATATGTCCTGGATTGGTAGCAATGTCACCTGCTGCAAGCAACAACAAGAAGCACAGAGTCTTTCGTCTGAACATAAAAGGTTCCCGGAATTAGTATGGGACCAACACTTGTGGACGAGTAATGAAACAGCTCATTGTGTTGTGGCTTTGGTAATTAAGAGCGGCATCCAGTGTTGGAGATGAAAGCCATTGAGTGGGCCGAGGTATGCTGGGTTTGGTATTAAGTTGTAACGTAAATTATCAAAAGCGATCCTACACTAAACAAAGTTGTGATATATTCAAATGGCTGGCCACTGTTTCTAAAAGAAATTTCCTCTGACGACTATATCTAAATTGCCACATTCGCAAAACTGGGATATGACTGTATGAACATGTCATAAACAATCCAGACCAGACCTTTTTTTTAGGAAAGATATGGGGTTCGCGACGAGACTTTATCTTGACCAGGAGTACGCTGGTGAGAATAGGTGCGATCAAAGCTCATTCTAGAAGTATGCAAATTTTACAATGACAACGAAATAGTTGCCGACACACTTTTTCAAGTGAACTGCGCACAGCCCAGCTATAGGCCAATAAACAGGCTGACATAATTGAAGTCGTGAATGAGCAACGACACCGATGAAGGTTTCTTCTTAAGTATGCTACACACCAAAAAAAGGTTTTGAGGTGAGAACTTATGAAATCATGATTAGTGACACGTCTTCTATTCATCCGCACGGATTGCGTGAAACAGAGTAAGTTTCGCGAGCAATAACAATTGACTCAGATCAAGGCCACTTCAAGGTCATGGTATATTATACATTTCATTATGTATTGATATCTTTACAAAATCTGTTCAGATCAGAAATCGCTATGATGGAATATATTTGGGATATTGTTCATCATATTTCAGCTATCGCATGGCTCAAAACTCAGAGACGTTCGTCAAACTATTGGGGTCCAGATTCAGTGTTGCCTTTGACTCGCCCTAGTGAATGAACTTCAATCCTCATAGGCAAACTGGATACTTGGATGAGAGCTAATAATATTATTCGAATTCTCAGGGGTGGTTATTTGTAATAATTATTTGAATAGGGAACATCCAATCACTCGAACGCTATGCGCCTCCCGTCGGGAGTCCATGGGACCGCGTAAGGTCCCCAGGCTTGTGTGGGTCAGGAGTCAAGTAATTCCGTGCATTCTGGAAGAACTTAAAAAACTCGCGCTACGCGCGAAAACGTTTTTGTCTGAGGTATCTTCATAAGTCATTACTGCGCAAAAGATGGAACAACCCAAAGTGTAATTATTATCATTATCTTTTTCTCCTCACAACTCTCTCTCAGTTGGCTTGTGACCTCTCCTAGTTCCTCTCTATACCTCGGAATCCTACCGGGATTCTGGGAGGTTGAGTACACGTCTTAGTATGTGGGCATATTATTATTATTATCATTATTATTATTAATAATAATAATCATAATAATAATACACGATCTAGGCGAAAAAAGTGGGTATCAAACATTTGTGACGAAAGTGGTTGCAGTTGAGACAAAACTCGTGACATCCGTGCGATAGAGTGAGCTATAGTTGTGACAAAACTCGTGACATATCTCAAAAGCGGTCGATATTTGTGACGAAACTGGTGGCCTGTGACAGAAGTGGTTATTGCTATAGTGTGTTTTGTAAGTGGTTGCTACAACCGTAGGCTTGCCTAGAAACATGTCAGGACAAGAATATGTTGTGCGCTATTTTTTTAAATCGCACAAATGTACTTTGCAAAACAATGTTATTCCAGCAGCGTATTATCATAGTAACTCTCAGTGGAAAATAATGTATGGAAAAGTACCAGCACAAGATCAGTAGATAATCAGCATGTACCTGATCGATCATGCTTCCCATTATCCCCGCACCTCGCGTAGATGCAGGTGGGTAGATGTTGGTTACCCCACATGCAATAGATTGTGCGAAGGCGACGAATACATCAATCATATCGGCACATCACTGGTTAGTCAGCTCCTGGGAGATGCTCCGTTACAGTCCAATAAAGACTCATTCTCTAGCTTCTACGTGTGATCATGTGTGTTACGTGCGTCAGTTCTGAAAAGTCAAAAGTCACGTTCGAATTCTTTGCAAAACTACTATGGAATATCCACAGTCAGACGGCATATACCGCTTCTTTCTTACTCAGTGTCTCAAAGCTGTGTTTCGTTTTAATTTTCGTTCAGTTTGCTGACTGGGGCATGATTTCGTACTTGCCGACTGTATATATGCTATGGTTACGTACCACCATCTCCCTTTGTGGACAACTCGAAACCCGTATGCGACTGCGTTACAAGGTGTAAAGGTGGACAGGGGAGAGCCAGCATTTGCAATTCCGGGCACCTTTCTTAGATTCGGAAAAAAAATCACCATTCCTGCCCTGAATTGAAAGTTTTCTGTAACGCCGAAAGTTAGCTGGTACTTAAAAAACTTAAGAAATGAATAAGGAGCGCTTAACGGAATTAAAAGATAAGAATGGGGGAAAACTTCCGATCGAAAAATGTCACAAATGTGGGCAAACATCAGCTCAATAACCAATAAAGGAGGAGCAAAGCGATCAGTAGACGATTCCTTCTTTGCCAATGTCCTGAACACTGAGTATCTATGCACGCTTTGACATGATGAACAACACCGATTCAATCCCAAGAGACCCGACATACGCCGGAGCGCCGCCGTTGAACATCACCGAAAAGTCGGTACGGCGTGAATTCTCGCGTTTGAATAATCGGAGCTTCAGGACCAAATAAGGTATCGCAAAGGCTGCTACAGAATTGTGCATTGACCTGGCCGGGGTTTTGCACGCGCATCTTCATCAGTCTTTGGAGCTGAGAGAAGTACCAATGCTATTCACGGAAGCTATCATCATACCACCTCCAAAAAAAACGTCATAAGATGTCTGAATAGCTATCGTCTCATTGCCCTAACCTCAGTGGCAATGAAGGTTCTAGGAAGATTTGTTGCGTCATACATGAAGTCTATCTATCATACCTGCCGGATTCGGCTGCTTCCAATTTGCCTACCGAGCAAACCCGATCTGTGGAGGATGCCACCTCTATATGGCTCCACGAAACCTTGTCTCACCTGGAGGAAAAATGTTCTTACGCACGACGTGTTCTTTTTGTAGACTACAGCTCTGCGCCTAACACAATTGTTCCCGCCAAGTTGTACGACAAGCTGATAAGTCACCTCCAGCTCCCAAGCTCCATCTGTTGCTGGATTCGTGACTTCCCCCTCTCTCGGAAGCAGACGGTAAAGGTCGGCGACAGCTACTCAGGCCTACATACTCTGAGCACCGTACCCCCCCCCCCCTCTCAGGGATTTGTCCTCACGCCCCTTTTGTATTCACTCGTCACCTATGACCTGTCGTCACCTTAACACCCTGGCTCGTGAATGATAAGAGTAGCATGACGACACTACTCTAACGGGATTGATCATCAATAATGATGAAAAAGGCTGCCGAGAGGAAGTGTCGCATTTGATAAAACGAACCTTCATGTGGAAAAAACAAAGGAATTATTGTTGATTGCAGACGATCGAAGAACGTCACAGAACCTCTTCCATTAATTGGTGCAATAGTGGAACAAGTTCTTTTTTTTTTTTTTAATTTCTCGGCATTCACATTATGACCAGTCTTACAGGGAATATGAACAACAGCTGTCTAACGAATTGAAAAAAGGGCGCTAGAGTCATATGGGGTTAGTAAGCATATTCTTGTCAATTATTATCGTGCGATCATAGAAATTGTCTTATCTACAAATATACTAGTTTAGCTTACCCGTGTAGCTCAAATTGACCTATGAACAGATAGTCTATCGTTCTCCAAGCAATCGTTTTCTGTCTACTCTTTGTACCTGACCTGTAACTTACCATTGCCACGTCATTCAAAACTGATTGAGGCCCGAAAGCTTGTCTTCCCAAGATAATCACCGATCAATGTACGTTCAGAACAAATGTATGTGTATGTAACCTACTTTAGGGTAATGGCATCAATCGTTAAACAGGTGACTGTTGTAGCTTTTGCTGCTCAATCAGGAAGTGAAGGGATGGCAGACTGATTCCTATTTGAGATCGAATGATCGAAAACTCAACCAGGAAGTGACGAGAACCTGGATTCAAAAAGCATATTAAAAGCTAGTATATTGCACGAATTCCCACTTTTGCCCGAATTTTCTATCGAGCGTCCAAAATGGTAAGTGCAAACATGTTAACCTGCTCACGCGAATAAGTGATGATACTTAAATAAGGTACATAAAAGCTGCAGTTAAATTTCGAGGCAAACATACAGCATTTACAGTGTAGTCTATCGGCGGCCTTTACAGTGCCCCCCTCCCCCAATTTCTAACGTAAATTGAGATAATCCAAAATGGCAACATGCTAGAACCTTCAAATTTGAGGTGTAGGGTTTTGATATGCATTCCCTCTCTTCCCCTGTGTTAGTTTAAAGCAAATTTGTTACATGGCCATGGCCTTTCATAGCCAATAATGGTTCTAATTATAGTTTGAATCGGATCTCTCGGCAGATGAAGCTGTTGTGCTCAGTGCCGTACCAACGGGGGGAGGGGGGGGGGTCATAACCCCCTCGGACCCAGTGATCAATGAATTTTAAAACAAAATAGAGGTTTGCAGCTGTATTTAGCAATTTTTCAGCGCATATGTCTCGGCCCATAATTTGTACTTGATTGCCAATAGGGAGGGTGAGACCATTTATGAAAGCGCACTTCCTTGGATTCCGGCCTCAACCCCTCCCCCCCCCTTTAAACCCCCCCCCCCCCCCCTTTAAAACAGATCTCTCGGTACGCGCCTGGCTGTGCTGGCTCTCTCCTGCTTCTTCTTAGCGCATTTTCTTGATAGATTTCCCTTGTATGATACCCCGCTGACAGTGTCAGGCCGGAGGAGTTGGTCATCAGTGGATCAATGATGGTTAAAGTCATGCTTCCAAAGATTGGACCATTTCTCTCCACAATCGGAAGAAGGGTATTACATGAATTTGAGCAGTCCTCGTAACCTTGTGACGCTAGTGTACGTGTGTACCTCCAGTTCAGGTCAGCATGTCTAATGCCACAGGTGAAGCCCAAAAAATACACTACTTCTCCCAAGAAAATCTCCCTAATGCATTGATGAACATAGCAGCGAACATTGTATAAACAACTCAAATGTAACTTGAGAAATTAAAATTAAAGTAGCACGAGAGACAAATAGACGAGTGGCTATTCTCCCACAAGACTAACTTCATGAACACATGTTCGGGTGCCCGACAACTGTCCCACGAATATCCACGCCCTACATGACAACCAAGAAAAAAATTAAACACACGATGCATCAAAGTCAACATAAAACAATGTGAATCGAAACAGGAACGTTGTAATCGACTAAGTGACAGTGAACGCAGCCCTTCGAGATGAGCGGCAAAATATATTGCTGACAGATGCCGACAAGAGTACTCTATTCTATTAGTGTCTTCTAAGTACCATGTCCTTTTGAGCTAAGGAATTCCAATCGCAGTACAGACGCAGTACACTCACAATTTGTGTTTTTTCTTCCCTGCAAAGACATATTGAGGCCTATCTTTCACACACCTATTTTGAGTAACGTTAAACACAATTGAAGTTAGACACTTGAAGCTTCACAATTGGCCCAACCGCCAATAATAAATGGTATATATAACGGTGTAGGCCGCACTGTTGGATGATCATCGGCATACTTAGAATTAGGTGACTAGTTCCGTCGATGGAATGAAGCGGCGTCCTCGAAATCGTATAACCATAGAATGTCGTCTACGTCTGGCTTTTTTTCAATTCATCCATGGCGTGAAGCTCTGTCTATTCAAGTGAAAGGGTTAACAATCTCATTTCTGTGCTTCCGGTTCATTGGCCTTTTCCAGTAGTAGGGCGCTGGGGTATCGCTCCAAGATTATGTAGAATACCACACTCCCCGACATAGAGCCTACACTTGATAGTGTTTTTAAACTATTTTTTAAAATCTAAATACCGACGTGACCTATGGTGTGTAGGTTCGGAGTTTCAATCCACCTAATTATAACCGGAAAAACTTAGATGCGATCAAACGACAATTCTTGAGAATTATGTTATTGTCAGTGTGCAACCTTGCATGGCAGAATGTGATGCTACATCGGCGTCATTACGCATTCTCCACTGTGTAAGATCGTAGATCGTAATTGTGGAAAATGCTCTCAGATATATATAGACCTAAAAAGGCTTTAAATTCACTTTTTATATTTGGGTATAGTTAGAAGAATTAAGGCCTACAATATACCGGAAATTCTTTCGTCTCCCTGTAGGCCTACGCAATGACGACCAGTACATTATCCAGGGTCAAACGACAACTGCAATCGTGTGATCTTCTGATTACAATCCTCCGATTATCACCGCCTAAATCCAGAGTACGACTGTTTACTCAAAAGGAGTGTCCAATCCCGTCCAAACACCAGAAACAGGACCTGGCATCTTGAGGAGGACTAACTGTAGTTATTCTCTCTATTACAAAAAATGCCTCAAATAAATGTCGAATGAAATAATTTTACTTTATCTCTAGTGTATTAGTTCACGTCTTGTGTATCCTTACTTTCTAAAGAGCTCGAAATTCCTCGGTAATTTCCCTTAATATTGAAGCGCGTTTCCGGCACTCGGTGCGGTCGACGGGCGGATAAAATCGGTCACCATAACTTCCTATAGAAGTAGACCCGATTTCCATGTGCACGCGGACTCGGACTCCCGCGGGCGGGCGTTTCTTCTTCGAATCGTTCTTGTAGATTTTACCCTGCCCTCCCGCAATGCCGCGTGACGACTGAATAGTTCCACATTTTCCGATGAAATCCTGCTACTCCGGGGATTGGCCCTCTTGTTGACTGTTCTATTCATCTTGAAAAGACGATCCAGTTATCACAAAAACGACCCAAAAGTCAAAAGGTCAAATTAGTAAGTCATCATAAGCCTTATTCGCATACGGATAGCTTGGGGTTAGTAGAATGACTCTAACATTCTTCAATTCCATCTATAGTATCATTCGTATTTCAGTTTATTTTTACGAACAGGCTGTTAGTCTTTTTCTTCTTCAATCTCGATCCGGTGAGCGCTGTGACCTAACTGTTTCCTGCTAGCTTGTTCCCGCGCTGATGGTAGACGCTGACAATTTATCTTTGAAGGTCTTCTAAATGGCCAGAGAACACTTATTCAGAGCAAGGAAAACATCAATTCTTAACCAAACAAACTCAAGACATCACGACATTGTTAGATGCATACATAACATAGTTGCAGATGCCCTTTAAACTGTGTATAAAGGAATTGCATACCTCGTCAAATATGGTTACTTTTCTGATCATATTAGCTTGGGCGCGGTCTGACCGACTGCGGTATTGCTTCTTGTATTAGGATCAGGAATGAAGTAATACATTATTACTAGGACTTCAACGTGTCTTTATATCATACTTAAGCTTTTCACGTTCCCTATATATATTACATTCTCAACCCATCCATGTGTTCTCTTTGGTCTTGGTCTCAATCCTTTCTTCTTTGTTTGGATTTTTGTTCCGAGTATGCCTGTGTAGTGTGTTTACCCGGCGGCTTGAAATCGGTAAACTCGAATTTGCTGGCATCACATTTGGTCCGTCAAATGTGTAGATGATCCCGATCCTTCCTTTTATTTCGTTCGCCTGTCAGATCACCAAAGTCAGTCAGAGGCCGATATCGAAATATTCGAAGATAACAATAACTTCTAGAGACACAGTCACCCATGGCTGATCTATTGGAACTAGAACAGGTGTAAGTTGGGTGTGGTATAGTATTTTCAAAGATAACGCAAAGTAAGGTCAGCAAAGGTCACTCAGAGGTCAAACCTATTTAAAAATAGCTTCCTCGCAACAAACTTGAAAACAAAAGGTCGGACAGGTTGAGTTTTTTTTTACGATCGAATGACCTTTTCCGGTTTTGCGCCGAATTGAGTCGCCACTTCCAGTTCTCGAACACTACCTTCGTTATACACTATGATGGTTTGACCCCGTGTGACCTCCTGCGAGATTATTGAGGTAAAAGTTATTTCTGCATAATTAGCTCATGGTATTCAGAGAGTGGGATGGTGCTCTCCGAAACCAGCTGAGCAAACTACATATGATGATGAAGTTCAAAAGGTCAAGGTCAAGTTCAAAACCGCGTGACTGACTCCAGGTGATATAGGTAGGTGAGCTTCGTCTATCCGACATGCTCACTGATCAACATCCGCCACGTATCACGATCGATCTTGCGCAAGGTTTATTGCTGCTCAAAAACTGTTAATGTTGATGTCCCTGAATTGCGATTTGTTCTTTCCAGAGCAAAGTAGTCAAGGTTCTCCACTGGCTTGTATAAAGAGGTGATATGAGGTTGATATTTGAGCAAAAAGAACACAAGAATAATAAGTGATAATATTTGCACGTGTGTGCTTAAACAGAAACAACTGCTCGCTTCAATCGGACATTGGTTCTCAAGTTCAAGGGGTTTCAACTCAGCTTTATTACCCTCCCCGCAATAGCATCTGGTACGTGTCACGACCACTTAACGGTTTTAAGGGTCTATCAGCGATATGCGAGTTTTAAAAAAACCCAATGTGTATTGTAATTGCCAGAGCGTGTGTGCCTTACAGAAATAACAGATAATCACGGGCATACAGTCAGTTCATGTTGCAAGGGGTCTTGTTGTTCAACTTAAGTTAGTTGACATAGAGAAATGGCATAAATCTGTTGGACAGCAATTAGGCTTTGTGACCTATTTGACATATTGCGAGTTTTTTTTCAATATGTTTGAAAAAATTGTGTGTTGCCGTTAGAAACTTCATACCATTTGGAGATTATGTGTGTAGCCTAGGGAGACCCTAAATTAACAGTGATACCTAGCCATAGACTCCACATGTAGGCCAACGGCGTGCTTCCCAGTATGTCTGTAGAGGACGTTGCCCCACTCCCCTCCCGCTCTCGCCTCAACAATTGATAGAACTGCTATTCTTCTTAAGTGTTGAAAAGTTAGCGCGTCTCCATTCAGACTAATCGATTTTAAGTATTTGACCCCCTCCCTCCCCCTCTCCAACGAGAGAACTAGTGCCACTCGGATAACCAAAAAAAAAAAACAGTGTAACTCCTCATCCGTGATGCGCATCCCAGGAAAGTCGCACAGACACCCCCACCCCCACCCTGTCTCTCTGCCAAACCGGAGCTTAACGGCATCAAACATGGGCGACTACCAAAATCTAATGAAGTCTGATGAATTCCCGAGTAGAACTGCCATCAACGCATCACAACAGCACTACGTCGCCCTTAATGGCTAGAAATCTCGACTATACACAAAAGGGCGAGTATGTCGCGAAATTTTCCAACGAATGCTGCCCAACATTCATGTTGTGTGCATTTCCGGCGCGTGTTATTTATGAATGTGGATAGGCCGTGTTCGGCAACGTGCGACATTACCGGCCGAACAAACTGTGTACGAATGGCTTACGGCTCAATTGACGGGAAGCCGTCTTTTCAGAGGGCATTTTTTCGACATCCGCCTCCTTCGCAAAACGTTCGTGTGCGTCGTGAAAGCGGCCCTTCAAGAGGTTTGCACTCTTCATAGTTGGTTCCTTCCACCCCATTTCAACAGACATACATACCCATGTGTACATGTCTACATGCCTGTCTGGGGAGTATCAACAGACATACATACCAATGTGTACATGTCTACATGCCGTCTGGGGAGTATCTTCAACAGACATACATACCCAAAATGTACATGTCTACATGCATGTCTGGGGAGTATCTTCACAGACATACATACCCATGTGTACATGTCTTACATGCCTGTCTGGGGAGTATCTTCAACAGACATACATACCCAAAATGTACATGTCTACATGCCTGTCTGGGGAGTAGCTTCAACAGACATACAAACCAATGTGTACATGTCTACATGCCTGTCTGGGGAGTATCTTCAACAGACTACATACCCAATGTGTGCATGTCTACATGCCTGTTGGGGAGTATCTTCAACAGACATACATACCCAAAATGTACATGTCTGTATGCCGTCTGGAGAGTATCTTCACAGACATACATACCCATGTGTACATGTCTACAGCCTGTCTGGGGAGAATCTTCAACAGACATACTACCCAATATGTACATGTCTGTATGCCTGTCTTGAGAGTATCTTCAACAGACCATACATACCCAATGTTACTGTCTACATGCCTGTCCTGGGGAGTAGCTTCAACAGACATACTACCCAATGTGTACATGTCTGTATGCCTGTCTGGAGAGTATCTTCAACAGACATACATCCCAATGTGTACATGTCTACATGCCTGTCTGGGGAGTATCTTCAACAGACCATACATACCCAATGTGTACATGTCTACATGCCGTCTGGGGAGTATCTTCAACAGACATACTACCCAATGTGTACATGTCTACATGCCTGTTTTGGGAGTATCTTCAACAGACCATACATACCCAATGTGTACATTCTACATGCCTGTCTGGGGAGTATCTCAACAGACTACATCCCAATGTGTACATGTCTACAATGCCTGTTTGGGGAGTATCTTCAACATACATACATACCCATGTGTACATGTCTACATGCCTGTCTGGGGAGTATCTTCAACAGACATACATACCCATGTTACATGTCTACATGCATGTCTGGGAGTATCTTCAACAGACATACAAACCAATGTGTACATGTTACATGCCTGTCTGGGGAGTATCTTCAACAGACATACATACCCAAAATGTACATGTCTACATGCCTGTCTGGGGAGGATCTTCAACAGACATACATACCCAATGTGACATGTCTACATGCCTGTCTGGGGGGTATCTTCAACAGACATACATACCAATGTGTACATGTCTACATGCCTGTCTGGGGAGTATCTTCAACAGACATACATACCCAATGTGTAAATGTCCTACATGCATGTCTGGGGAGTATCTTCAACAGACATACCTACCCAATGTGTACATGTCTACAGCCTGTCTGGGGAGTATTTCAACAGACATACATACCCAATGTGTGCATGTCTACATGCCTGTTTGGGGAGTATCTTCAACAGACATACATCCCAATGTGTACATGTCCTACATGCCTGTCTGGAGAGTATCTTCAACAGACATACAAACCAATGTGTACATGTCTACATGCATGTCTGGGAGTATCATCAACAGACATACATACCCAAAATGTACATGTCTGTATGCCTGTCTGGAGAGTATCTTCAACAGACATACATACCCAATGTGTACAGTCTACATGCCGGTCTGGGGAGTATTTCAACAGACATACATACCAAATGTGTACATGTCTGTATGCCTGTCTGGAGAGTATCTTCAACAGACATACAACCCAATGTGTACATGTCTACATGCCTGTCTGGGGAGTATCTTCAACAGACATACATACCCAATATGTACATGTCTGTATGCCTGTCTGCCTGTCTGGAGAGTATCTTCAACAGACATACAAACCCAATGTGTACATGTCTAATGCCTGTCTGGGGAGGATCTTCAACAGACATACATCCCAATGTGTACATGTCTACATGCTGTCTGGGGAGTATCTTCAACAGACCATACATACCCAATGTGTACATGTCTACATGCTGTCTGGGGAGTAGCTTCAACAGACATACATACCAAATGTGTACATGTCTACATGCCTGTCTGGGGAGTATCTTCAACAGACATACATACCCAAAATGTACATGTCTACATGCCTTGTCTGGGGAGTATCTTCAAAAGACATTACATACCCAATGTGTACATGTCTACATGCCTGCCTGGGGAGTATCTTCAACAGACATACATACCCAATGTGTGCATGTCTACATGCCTGTCTGGGGAGTATATTCAACAGACATACATACCCAATGTGTACATGTCTGTATGCCTGTCTGGAGAGTATCTTCAACAGACATAATACCCATGTGTACATGTTCTACATGCCTGTCTGGGGGGTATCTTCAACAGACATACTACCCAATGTGTACATGTCTGTATGCCTGTCTGGAGAGTATCTTCAACAGACATTACATACCCAATGTGTTACATGTCTACATGCATGTCTGGGGAGTATCTTCAACAGACATACTACCCAATATGTACATGTCTGTATGCCGTCTGGAGAGTATCTTCAACAGACATACAAACCAATGTGTACATGTCTACATGCCTGTTGGGGAGTATCTTCACAGACATACATACCAAATGTGTACATGTCTACATGCCTGTCTGGGGAGTAGTAGTATCTTCAACAGACATACCTACCCAATGTGTTACATGTCTACATGCATGTCTGGGGAGTATCTTCAACAGACATACATACCCAATGTGTACATGTTACATGCCTGTCTGGGGAGTATCTTCAACAGACATACATACCCATGTGTACATGTCTTACATGCCTGTCTGGGGAGTATCTTCAAAAGACATAACATACCCAATGTGTACATGTCTTACATGCCTGTCTGGGGAGTATCTTCAACAGACATACCTACCCAATGTGTACATGTCTACATGCCTGTCTGGGGAGTACTTCAACAGACATACTACCCAATGTGTACATGTCTTACATGCCTGTCTGGGGAGTATATTCTCTCCCTCTGCAGCTATTTGAACTTTATACATACATAACTGCATTGTTCTGATATAGTGCAGATTTGCTTTTATATTCATGTATATATCATATGTGTCTACTTATAACCTTGTAAAAACCTTGACCTGACGCAAGAATTACTAGCAATGGGTGTCGTTTCTTCTGATTTTTGCAACTTGCAAAAAGATAACTTTAAAAAAAAAAAATGTAATAATAAATCAAATTCTAGTTTTAGCAACCATTCGACGTTGCGTCCGACACCACCGGATTTCAACAGGAAAGGACCTAGTTGGGACTGGCACGTGTGTATGCACCCCCCGGATTTCTAATGTGCCTCTAGTGAGTGTGATGAAAGGTTGAAGCGTAGGTTCCGCGGATAGTGACAAAGTGCCCACCCTTCTGCAGATGGTTTCCTTTTATTCCCCCGTCCCATTCCTCTGGCTCCTCTCGGTCAAGTATATCAACGTTTTTCTCCTTTATGTCATGACCAGTGTCTCTGATGAGGAGTTACACTACCGAATTCTGGACCTCGTAAGAACTGGGCTCCTGTGTTTTTCGGCGAAATCGTGTACCTAGTTTTGTGGGGGTTATGTTTGATACGCTCCGATAAACCTGAGATGTTGGGGATTGTGGAGCGGAATTTGTACTTTGGCCCACTGTCGTCTTTCTTGGACGTCATAAGATGTTAGGATTTCACTGTCAACTCAACTGTGTGTTCAGTTAGGTGACTGACCTGCCAGAGACCCTAGGACGGCCTGCGTACTTCGCTGAGTTATATGTGACAGAACTTTAAATTCATTTTCGTTAGCGTACATCTTAATAAGCTGGTTATGTAACATCTCTCAACACACAGTTCGCTAGTGAGGGATAGGATATAGGAAAGAAATGGAGGTTCTGACGCAGGGAACGTAGGAAGAAACCATACTTCTCATAATAGGCCTGTCAAGAATCGGGTCCTGTTTGTGAACTTTTGTATCTCCAAAAAAAAAAAAAAACCGGAACCGCGGATCGAGTACCTATATGAGATCGCAGAACACCTTATTTATAGAGGCTGTAAGTGAAGGCAGTCACTCTCTTTTGTATTCATTTGTAGGATTACGTACGACAGCAGATTGTAAGTATGCTGATGCTCAAGAGGTCATAGCATTTATTGATGTAATCCGACTTGCTTAGAGCCGTTATTAACTTGCCTTTGTCCGCCGGCAAAAAAACGCCTAACCTGCCACCACTCTGGCAACGACGGCCCCCCCCCCGGCACTTGAGAATATCCCCAGCAGTCAGCATACATCACGAGACATCGGAAAACCGAGAATATGATTTACTTTTACTAAATATCAATCGACTGGTTTCCGGCGAACATTTACTCATTTAAAATTCGGAATGGATAGTTACATGCTGGTTCCTAAGGGACTCGTGCAGACAATTTTTCCAAGGTTTGTTCACTCAAGACTTTGAATGACCTTGGCCTAACACTGCAAATAATAACCTGCCTCTTCTCCCATAGCGACCGACATAAGAGTAGGAATTATACATACCATGCGTTAATAAATATCTTGCTGACCGAGAGTGTCATAAACATTCACACTCATGTTCAAACCCACGTACTTGCATAGAACTAAAAACGCGTCCAACGTGTTGTGATTCGATGTCCTGTTCATCTATATTTTTGTAGGTCTGGTAGTAGTATTTTCATAAGAAGATAAAACGTAAATAACAGCCTTCGACCCATCTGTGTTATATATGTAATTTGGCAAAAGTCGTGGCTCTTTTTTAGAACCTGGCTTCCCTTTAGGACTGCTTCAAAAGTGAAGGTGTCATCAAATCTCATATAATACCCCCCCCCCCCTCCCCCTTGTGTACCATAACCATAGGCTAAAACTCCAGTGCGGGGACAATTGCACGATAAGTCGCTTACCAGCATAATGCCAATTAAAAAAAAAACAGCCGTCAATACCCACGTACTTGCATAGAACTAAAAACGCGTCCAACGTGTTGTGATTCGATGTCCTGTTCATCTATATTTTTGTAGGTCTGGTAGTAGTATTTTCATAAGAAGATAAAACGTAAATAACAGCCTTCGACACAATCGTGTTATATATGTAATTTGGCAAAAGTCGTGGCTCTTTTTTAGAACCT
Source organism: Sclerodactyla briareus (assembly GCA_026419785.1). NCBI lineage: Eukaryota > Metazoa > Echinodermata > Holothuroidea > Dendrochirotida > Sclerodactylidae > Sclerodactyla > Sclerodactyla briareus. The sequence goes on from JAODTK010001155.1 coordinate 141,396, forward strand.
GGCTTCCCTTTAGGACTGCTTCAAAAGTGAAGGTGTCATCAAATCTCATATAATACCCCCCCCCCCCTCCCCCTTGTGTACCATAACCATAGGCTAAAACTCCAGTGCGGGGACAATTGCACGATAAGTCGCTTACCAGCATAATTGCAATTAAAAAAAAAACAGCCGTCAATACTACGGATAGTGGTGAATAGAGATATATAACACATACATACATATATACATAGGTTGACTGTTTACAAACACAGAACATGACATCAGATGACATGATGATAAATGGGGATAAATGCACGCGTGCAGGACGTTGCACCAGCGAGGGTGGGCTGCAGGACGTGCGCCCAATGGGGTGGACCACCCACAGGACGCCTTGGTTCGCTTGTTTTTCGTAGGATGGTAGATAGCTTCAAGGAACTATGATAATCGTTCAAAATCGGGGTTAGGGTTCAAAATTTCAGATAATGGTCAGTGTCCAGGGTAATCCATGTTCGTTCCTTCATAATCCGGCCTCAGAGTTGTAAAAATATGTCCACAAATTGATGTTTGAAGGAATATGCAGAAATGCATCAAAGAAATCAGTCACTGTGTGTGAGGGCTCATAAAACTGTATTTGCTATACTGCTGCCATCCTACGAAAGGAAAGCTCGCCCACAAGTAACGCCCATTGGTCATCCAGTGAGCAGTGGAGCGTGCGAGCTCTTTATAAGAGAAGCTCCAGGAAACTACCTGCCAGATTTGCTGGTACATACATACATACATACATACATACATACATAGGAGGTCGGGGAAGGCATCTCACGTACGTCCTAAGGTAGTCGTCGTGCGTACATACATACATAACATACATACATACATAGACAGTGGTTTATTTCTTTGACGATAGGAGGCAGCTTACCAACTCACCGATAAAATAACTAAGCCATCAAGGATGATGATAATCTTCATCTTATACGTGGACTGAGTGGACCAATTTGAGAGGCAAACCCGCGGGAATTGCTACCGCAATGAAAAGATACTATATCCCCATGAAAGTAGAGATATATATTGTGCGATGCCTCTAAATTGCGTTAACTACTTTAAGTCAAGTACATCAAAATCAAATAGTCAGTAGGCCTGGAGGCAGCCAGGGTTTAATGCTACGCCTGTATAGTCGCCCGTTTGGGGAAAAATGTATATACAATTACGCACTGGGTTGTTGGAGAACACACAGTGGATCATACAACACAGCGAGTGATACAACATTGGATGATAACGCATTAGATGATACACACAGTGGGATTGATACAACATTGGATGTGATTAAAGCATTAGATTACACACAGGGATGATGCAAATAGAGAGATGCACACATGTGATGATACCACAGCGAGTGGATACACACATTGGATGATACACGCATTAGATGGACACACAACGGGTGATACACACAGCGAGTGTACACACATTGGATGATACAAGCATTAGATGATACACACAGATGGAGAACAGCAGGGGTGATATACACAAGTGAATCTACACTAGAGGTGATTACACAAGTGGATGATTACACGCATTAGATTATACACACATGTATATGGATTATACACACAGGATGATGCACATAGTAGATGATACACACAGTGAATGAACACATAGTGGATTGATGCAATCAGGGATGTTTAAACACAGGATGATGAACACTAGTAGATGATACACTACAGAGAGTGATACACACATTGGATGATAACACCCAACAGGGGATGATGCCACCCCGCAGTGGATGATTGCACAAGTGATATGTACACTTTATTTGAGGGCACAATTTGGATGATGATACACCCTTTGGATGATGAACACATAGCAGTCCTTACACAGCGGTTCTGCACACAGTGGATGATACACATAGTGGATGATGCACATAGTAGAGGTACAACATAGTAGAGATACACACAGGGATGATCACACAGCGAGATACAACATTGGATGATCACGCAAGCGAGTATACACAAGGGATGATACACGCATTAGATGATACACACAGTGGAGATACACGCAGGAGTTATACACCCACATTGGATGATACACGCATTAGATGATACACAAGTGGATGTGCACATAGTAGATTGAACACACAGTGGATGATACACACAGCGAGTGATTACACCCATTGGATGATACAGCATTAGATGGACCACCACAGTGGATGAGACACACAGCGAGTGATACACACATTGGATGATGACACGCATTAGATGATACCACACAATGGATGATGCACATAGTAAGACGATAAACACAGGGGATGATACACACCGTGGATGATACACCCTCGAGTGATACACACATGATACACGCATTAGATGATTACACACAGTGCTGATGCACAAGTAAATGATCACACAGTGGATGATACACACAACACAGCGAGTGATACACACATTGGATGATAACACGCCATCAGATGATACACACAGTGTATCTACACGCATTAGATGATACACACAGGGGATGATACACTCATTAGATGATACAACCAGTGGATGATATACACACAGCGAGTGATACACACATTGGATGATCAACGTATTAGATGATACACACAGTGGATGATGCACATAGTATATGATGCCATAGTAGGATGATACAACACACAGTGGATGATACCACAGTGGATGATGCGACATAGTAGATGTAACCACAGTGATTATGCACAGAGTAGATGATCACACAGTGGATGATCACATAGTAGATTTCCACACAGTGGATATCAACGCATTAGATTATACACACAGTGGATGATACACGCTTAGATATCACACAGTGGATGATACAGCATTAGATTATACCACACCGTGGATGAACACATAATAGATATACACACAGTGGATGATACACGCATTATAATGATACACACAGTGGATGAACACCCAGTGAATGATACACATATGATGAATGCCAAGAGATGTTAATGCATTATGCAATACAATATCTCTGCGCTTCGATCGTGGAAAAGCGCTATATAAGCACTGGATAATTAATTATATATCGTTTTATGTGTATCTCTACTTGTGTATATCGATTTGGCGTGTATCGATTTTGCACGTCATTCGTTGCATCTTTTTCTTGTAGTCATCCAATGGGTATAGCAATCCCAGTGCAACATGTTTTGTGTGCATGTCGATTTTGGTAAATTTTGTTAGCACGCGCGATATGCATTTTGACCCAGACAGCGTTCCACACCTACCAGCTAGAGTTTGTCTATCGTAAGTCACGGCAGCCCCCCCCCCCCTCGTGTAAACATTGTCACAACTTCCACGGGACAACCAATCTGGAGTTTCTCATCCCCTTAGTACGCGCCGGGTTCCGACTCCTTTACCCATGCGGCCCCACCAAGATGATACGTATGAAATCTCGGCGAATAAACGCAAGGTACACTAAATAACGACTCAGAAGTTCCTGAAAGTATGACACAATGATAAACGTATATCAGCAACATGATTTCTGCCAATATTTGGTAGCTTGATACAAGCATTGACGACAATGAACACAGACATACATAATGTACGGCCGTTCTCAAATCTTAACAATTCGGATTAACCTAACTGTTGAGATTTAAGATTATATTTTTCCTGGAGTTTCGAACAGACCTCCTTACATCACCAGTAACGTTTTTGGGCGTAGTTGACTGATATTCCACGCCAGGACAAAAGTGAAGTCGATCCCAGCTGATCTTCCGACTCAAGCCTTGTTACCCAGAGATGACTTCCTTCTGGCTGAGAATCCGAATCCGTCAAAAATCACGCCTGACGATTTTTCCTTTCTCATTATGAGGAAATATTTTAATCACGCTTCCACTGATTCAGATTATTGAGACGATTGTACACATTTGTCGCTCCTTTTATATCGTAAGGGCCGTGGACGTCCAGAAAGTTATTTTTGAATTATGACGCAAATCCGGAGAATCTTACAAAATCATTTTGCAAAGTATCCATTTGTAGTCAACTTCATGAATTCTGACCCCGATTCATCATCATTCGTTCAAAGTATCCGCTACGACAAAGTCATTACGACAATAATCTCTCTAGGCATTTCATCATAGCGCTACCATTTTTGGGACAATCGTTGTAGACCTGTAAATATCGCTCGTAACCTGTTGATCTATTTCAAAATTGAAACCTCAATCACGGAAACACGTGAAGAACGTGAACAATCATATTCCTCAAACACTTTTCTTTTTTATTCCTTGCCTTGCACATTCATTATCATCTCATATTATATTTCATCGTAATATCTGCTTATATAGCCCTTCTTCGGGGCGCTTCACAGATATTACCCCTGATCAATGATGACCCCTGTACTATATCTATATAGTGGGCATCTCTTTCTTGTTCACCCCCCGCACCCATTTCAGTGTCGCCACTTATCGTCGTGTCCCCTTGAGGTCTTCCAATAGGATGCAGCCACACACGACGCCGACACAAATCACCTCACAAGGTCCCCGTTTCTACACGTGGTTAACGTGGACAGTTGAGGAGACATAACACTTGTCTAAGGGCACTAAACCCGCGGCTTTGTGGGATTTGAACCCACGATCTTCACGATCATCATCTCAATCAGCATGATTTTCAGTCGAGTTTCAGAACAGTTTACAGTGCAATACGTGATCCGATCAGATCCGAGGAGGTGTGAATTATAATTGCCCTTGAGTGACCAATCAGTTTTATTGCCTTTCGATCTTTTTTTGAGTTTCAACAATATTTGACTTTTTTAATCATCCGCTATTTCACTCGTTTCACTTCACGACAGTCATTTTTTTTTTTCAGTAACCCGCTTGTAGCTTGACAGCAGTTAATTTATTTCCAAGTATTGACTTCCATCAATTCTGGCTTACTCTTTTTACTTTTACTTTGAAGCTGCAGTTTCACTTTTAGTACCGTATATCTTTGAGCTTTGCCAGGTCTGACCGCATATTCATCATTGTACACATGTGTCTGGATCCCACTCCGAAGAAATAACGGAACAGGATTATTGGATCGTGTTTTTCGGAATTATTGTTGTCGTTTTATTATTGGCTGAATAAATACACTATCTCTGGCCACAGATCCGCCTGCTGGCCTAGATGCTTCCCAGAAGCTAATTCGTTAGAATAGTAATGAAAGTTTGAGGCTCATGTTTTTTGTTTTTTTCCCTGTAGAACTTCACTACGTTCATTTGACAGTGGTCATGAAAAATAGTTCAAGGCCCTCATCTGTAAGAGTTTCCAATCAAAAATTATTTGAATCGTGTAAATTGTTAAATTATATAGCATATCTCGAGAGAATTATTCAATTAAATTCTAAAACAATATGTGTTCAGAATATGAAATAACATGTTCAAATGTCACAACTCTCCGATAAAAAATGTTCCCATCCAATCCAACGCCCCGGACGTGAGCCAGTTTGCCATTCACCTATAGTACTATTGTTGCTTGCCATCGACAATGGTTTTGCTATGAATTTTGGTGGTTAAAAACTATCCACTGAGAGGTGCCTGTGGTCGGGTGGGTACTCATGGGTTCCGGGTACCCGAGCAATGGGGTGCATTCGAAAATGTGTCCGTTAGTGTGCGTTTGTATGCCCGTCAGAGTGTTTGATGGATAAATATCTCCACAAACACCGTTTCTCCCAAAATGCAGAAATGATCACAATCCATTTTCTACAAATCTTCTATTTAAGATAATTGCTGGATTTTGTGACAAGGTGAAAAAGGCACGAACAAACTATTTTCCATGCGATCATCCGAAATTTCAAAATCGTGGATTTTAGGGGTATAAAATAGAATTTTTCCCAATTGTCTGGTAAAAAACTTTGAAAATTGTTTTCTCTCTCCGAATATTTGGAGATTTAAGAACGGAATGATCCCAATTTTTTTTAGAACAAAGTAAAAGGTATCAAATCATAGGGGTGCCGCAGCAATTATGCTGAGAATTTCCTGAATTACTACGAATATGGATTACTTGCAAATAATATGGAATACTGGTGAGATGCGGCAACTCCGATGATTGCTCTCTTGTTTCGTTTTCTATTCTTTGACGAAGTGGAAGGACTCTATATGTCGGTATATGTGCGTATGGTGCGTGGTAAACCACGACTTCTGACACGTAATCGTATATATGTTCCCATAGTAAATGCATGATCCCAATTGTTTTGGGGTCAGGTGTAATGTGAGATCAACAGAGGCTTGTGAAATTCAGAATACATGGTCTGACCAAGTATGAAATTTGGCATGTAGCTTTGTCTTGGGTAGCAACAAGAAACCCATATTGTTTTGGGTGGAGCTGGGGTCATTCTTCCGTAGAATATGGAAAATCTATTGGGTTGTATACTTTTTTTTATGTAAACCGGATGACACGACCCTGGGCGTATGAGTGAAAGCTCATGATATGGGTATGTAGGGTTGTCATAGAAAGGTGCTTGAAAAATGTTCTGACTTGCCCTCTATGGCCGGATATAACCACTATCTGACCCCAAACGAAATGAAGTGTGAATATTACATGGGAAATCATACATAATAATACATCACAACTTAGGCAAAAATGGAAAAATTATGAAATGTTTTCTTTTAGCCACTTCAAGCTTGTGAATAAACACAATAACACTCGATCCAGCTGAATGGATAGAGCTCATACCTGGAGGCTATGTAGGTTCCCAATACATTGCCCATATGAACCATGTGTCTTGGGGGTCAGAAGGCCATTAGCGTACAACATAGGTCGGAAGTCTGGAAACCTTGTGGGAACATGATGTAGTCTAGAACGCAACCTGATGGATGGAGCTTATACTTGGCATGTGTGTTCTCAGAGGTCAGTTGAGGTCACCAGATGTCAAGTGTGCAAAGAAGGTCCAGAATGCTAAGTCAGAATAAGCAAGTTGAAATTGGTCGTGTAACTTTTCTACTCAAGAATACGAGACCTAATTGTTTTCAGTGTAGATCGCGGCAATTTTTTTACCAATAATAAGACAATCTGTGAAATATTCAAAGAGAAAATTGAAAGAGAATCCCAAAAGACAATTAGCATGAAACAATAAGTGGACCGAGAATAAATTAAATAGGAAAAGTATATATTTACCTATCACAATAAAATACGAATCAATTTTTATAAAATGTCATGGGAGTTCAATCATCATATCATATTACACAGAAGCATTGAAAATTCCATAGAAAAACCATGCGGATGTGCATAACAATGTTAAAAAAAAACATAGGGAGTAAAATCTACTGACGATGAAAACGGCAGATGACTCTAATGAAACGGTTATTTTGGGCATTTCAGATGCTACCTAATGAAATTATTTAAGAAAATACTGCGTTTTGTCACCATTCTAAGAACAACTTGTTATGAGTATCGGAAGTGAAGATGCTGGTGAACTTCGTCCTATATCAAAAGCATGTCTTCCCTTGATATATTGAAGAGCTAATCTAATCCAGTTCTTCCGAAAAAAGAAACATGTCCCGTGCCCTTCGATGGGTAGCTAATTTATTCTTCCAAATGATTCAGATTTATGAAGTCGTTTTAATATTCCTGCATAGCAACCATCATTTACTAGTACCAAAAGAGGTCTGTCAATACACCTTAGGTGTACACAAATAACAAGAACGGCAACTCTCGGTAGTTATTCCTCCTTCTTTTTCCTAACACGTTCCCCTTACTCAGCTATATCAAACCCTGCAAGATGGTGTGTTGCCATCTCAACCACCCTTGACACAAAACGTCCCCAATCCCTGCAAATAAATTTACTAACCGCAAGACTTCTTGTTGCTTTTGGACCAGGTCAAAAAGTCATCTGAGGGCAATTGAAGTGAATACTGAAAAATAAACCTGGTAGTAAGTGTATCTTGAAGAGTGAAGGGAAAGTCACGAGTGAACAAGCGAGGTAAAACGTTTTTCCATTAAGTGTGGGAAGCCCCAGCGACTCGTACCCTGATTCCCCCCCCCAAAAGAGCGACTGCATGCAAGGCTAAATGATGAAGAACACTTTAGCAAAATTCATCACTCATAAGTGACTGGTGTGGTCAAAGCAGATAGTTGAATGAAGTGCAGTAGTTCCTCTCTGAATCGGACGACCAAAACATCATCACATCATCAACATAATGTTGAAAAAATATCTACTTTTTTGAGGGTATATGTGTGGGAAGAGAAGTGCAATAACAGCCTATATATCGTCAATTGCATCACTCCACTACCCTGGACGGTTAGCTCATTGTAGGGTACATTTCATGGTCCAAAGGCATGGTGTCTCACATGTGGTCATTGTACCATATGTCGTAAAGTGACTGAGGGGTGCATCAGTTTGTTGACCCACTGAGTACAATGACTCGCCTTGTCTGGGGTACAAGGGGTGGGTCATGCAATTACAAGTGCATAACTGTGCAGAATATTGATCAATAGCCATTTTAGCAAGTCCACTAATATCTAATGCAATTTTATTTTTAGGGTCAAATCTTCACAAGGCTTTCAAATCACATATTCTCTCCACATGTGGGGTTGGGAATGTCCTCTCTATATGGCCCACCCCATGCAGCAACTCCCATAACCATATATCTGGCTGCATGATAATAAACAAATAGATACTGAACAGACAAGATCTTTGTAATGTTAGTGTTATATATATATTATAGCCCATTGTGGAGACCTTTTGGAATTATGTGGGCCTCAGTTGATGTTGATCCAGTATGACTTCTGCCAATGTTTTAAAATGTTGTATCCCGACAATCACTTTTCACAAATGGTCACATCATGTGACAGTCCACACAAAGAGAGAGAGGCAATGGGGAAAAAGAGAGATACTTTATAGCCAAAACCCTGACATTTCTGCCTGGGGTACAGGGTAATGCCATCACTTTTTGCTCAATAGCAAAAAAGCCACAAGTTGTGCCCTCCCCACTCTGGAGACGCTTCCTTGACCTTACTTTTTCTTCTCCCCACTCACTACCCTCCTCACGCTTCTCACAGTATCCCGTCATTAGGATTGTCTAGGACTCACAGGTAATAATACCAATGGTCAGTCCTGCCTGTAAAGTAATTCACATCCTGGGAGTGTGTTTTCTGCAATTCCAATAGGGAAGTGTAAACAATTCAGATAATCAAGACTGAGTGCCACAGAGAATTATTGGATTACCCACCGCAATCCTCTAGCATCACAGTGCCAGGTACCATTTCCACCATGAATGTGACAGGCAGTCAAAAGTTTATTATGTGGTTGTTTACTGCGTCTCCCACACACAACTTGAGAGATAAATCCTTTTGAGGATTGGGAATGTTGACCAGGCCAAACTGGGGCGCTTATAGTATACACACACAATGCAGGCAGTGGTGGAGAGGATAATGGCTGGGCACTAGGTTCCAATAAGTTAAGCAGGACATTTCCTGGTGTTGCATTAGCTGAATAATAGTTAAATGGGATTTGGGGTTTTCAATTAATGTAGGCAACTTCATCCCCCCTCTAGTAAATATAATATATGCCTAGAAACAAAATTGCCAGTTTGTCTACCCTCCCCCCCCTCGTCCCACCTCCCTCGCTAATCCATGGTTACTAATCATCCCACTTTTGTACCTTCCCGAGAAAATGCCACTGGGATTAAATGCAGAATTAACACTAATGAAAAAGTATACTCGCAGACGAGGCGTTTTCTCTGCTTGCAATTAGGAATTTGTCTGTGTGCAGGCTTCAAATAGGGCTAAGGACTTTTTCAATTTTCATATCTCCTATGAAACCTTGGGGGGGGTGGTGCGATGCAAGACCAAAATTGCACCTCCACCCCCACCCGTAGCAACACCCCTACTGAGCAGGAGGTACAATGGCTTGTCACTGGTGCTAGTCCAATATAAGCATATCAGGAATAATGATCAATGAACAATTCAGAATTTGACTGGTCTTCACTGGGGGAATAATTGGGTTCTAGTCCAAAACTCAAGCATCTTGGGAATAACAATAAAATGACCAATTCAAGAATTTGTACTGTCTTCACTGGGGTCTACTATACACTGAAAAAAACTCTTCCAAACCTCCCATGTACAAACCTTAACCTAAACATGCGAATTATTAGTAAGCCACCCTACTCAGAAAATCCGCACCTACATTCTCGGAGCCGTTGATCGCTTCTATTCTCATTCTGTACGTTTGCAAGAACAATGCCCATCGCATTAGACGTTGTCGTCATACGGGACTTCTGCATGAACACTAAACGGCTCCTGATCCGTTTGTAACACAACTGTCGACCATACAGGACTTTTCAAATTTACCAAGAGCCCATATGATTCCAAGACCGTCTCGTTCCATTACGGGCCTGTACTCTTTCTCCGCGACGCCAAAGTGTACGGCTCGCATACGCCTTACTGGGAACAGCTCGCTGTCGTACTCTTGTAACAAGACTACTGCTCCTATCCCTGTATCACATCGGTTCTTACCAAAGCTCGAGACAAATACTGGGCAATGCAAAATCGGCTTACTGGTTAATTTCTTCTTAGTTGTTGCAAATATGCCAAATCTTGGCTGGGAGACCCCACACAATTTTTTTCGGTTCCTTTTCCCTCGTTTTGTCAGTCAACGGGGCAGGCGAAGCTGATAATTAGGGTAAAATTCCTATAGTACCCGCATAATACAAGGAATGAACGAAGTTGCTTCTTTTCGTTTGGGGACGTGGCGCTGGCTCTTATTTTCCTCAATCGTTACTTCCTGTGGCGATATTTCCCTTACCAACACATGACCGAGGAATTAAGTGCTCACCATGCCTACGCTACGCTTTTTGCTCGTTTTAAACAGCCAATTGAGCTTGTCGCACCGGTTGAAAACCTCGGTTAGGGTTTCAATTGCTGTCCATGTTGGTCGTATGGATCAACAAGTCGTCTATATACGTATCAACATGGTCCCAGATCGACAACATCAATACGCATCACCCTTTGAATGTTGCAGGGCGTTCAACAAGCCCTAAACGGCTTAATCTGAATTGTAAATATCACTAGGGTTTCTCAAATGCAGTGTACTTACTGTAGAGCCGACCGTTCGACTGGCACCTGCCAGTACCCTTTAGTTGTCTAACCTTTGTGAAAATACTTACTCCCGGGGCCAACCTTGTAATATATCTTCGGGGTTTGCATAGGTCCGCATCGAACTGGTTACGGTTACTCTGTCAGTTGCCTATAGTCGACACATAACTCCGTTAGTAGTATCTTTTTTCTTCACGATTACAATTGGCGCAAATAACTGGGATTTTTGGGAGCGTTGTCAATAATGTTCCTCTCCAACATTTAATTACCTCCCCTCTTTGGTCGCAATCCGTTGAAATAGGTTATGGGGTATTGTTTTTGGACCCCACAGGCTCATCATTTGGTTATTTATTTCATGCCTAATTAGGTTAGTCCTTTTCTGCACATCCAGGTTAGGAATCTTGAAATCCTCAAGACCTGTTTGACTTCACTGATTGGGATTCCACATGTTTAGGGTTGATTTCGACTTCCATTGATTGTTTCTGTTGTACTATTGAAGGTAAGCGCAATTAGGTCTTCGTTGTCTTGTTTGAAGCCTGCATCATTTTGGCTCTCCGTTACTATTTTCACTTACGTCATCACATTCGAATACTGCAGTGGCAACTACGTTCGTCAACCCGCCATGGTCTCCTCATTGTGTAGTCTGTTGAACCATACTTACTTTTTTCAACATATTCGCGTGGTAGGTCTTGTCTTAACCATCACATCAATGCGATAATCGAGTGATGTCAACTTCTGCACAACTTTATACGGCCCTTTCCACTGGGTAATTAATTTATTTGCATCAGTTGGCAGAAGGATGAGGACGTCATTTCACCAATTTTGAAGGAGCGCTTCCTACATTTGCGGTCATAGTGAGTTTGTACCTTTTTGCGCTGACTTCAAGAGCTTGGGTTGCCAACTTACAGTTTGTTCAAGTCGATTACGCAAGTTCAAGTACTACTTGTACGTTGATCGCACTTCCTGATCTGTGATTTGTTCCTCTGTCCTAGTTTCTTCAAAAGACTCATGGGACCTCTGACCTGGTGCCCATAATGCGATAGATGGCAAATCCTGTTCTTTCCCGGGGGGTTTCACGATAGGCAAACAAAAGTGGTTGGATATACCTATCCCGTCACTGGTTTCTCTCGATACACATACGCTTTAACATGAGTTTAAGTGTTCCATTGAACCTTTCTACAATTCCATCAACCGGGTGGTAAGGTGTGTTTGTTAGTTGACGCATAGACAGCAGTCTACCTCTTCTCCTCATCAATTCGGATGTTGAATTGGTGCCCCCCTTATTCGGGTCAATACTTTCCCTTGGGACTCCTACCCTAGTGAGCACGTCTACCAATGCTCTGCTACCCCGAGTGGTTTCTATGCTGGGAAGGGGTATGGCTTCTGGGAATCGTGTTGCGTAATCCACAACGGTCAAAATGATCTATTGCCTCTATCCGTTTTAGTTGTATAGGACCAACGATATCAACCGCAATTCTCTCAAAAGGGGTGTCAATTAACGGCATGGCCCTAGTGGTAACCTTGACGAACACACCTTTTTTGGGGAATATGTTCTTTGGCATGTATCACAGCTTCTACAATACCAAAATTCACCTGACAGCCTGGCCAGAAGAATGCTGCTATTACCCTTCTGTTGTTGTTTCTGGTGCCTTGGTGCCCCCGACAAAACGGCCTCGGTGCGCTATCTTCATTACGTACTCTGGTATGTTTTCGGACCGATCCAGTTGTTTTGTAAATTTCCCCATTGTTTTGTTGGTGAATTCCCGACAAAGTAGGTCATTCTCCCAAAAGAACCGGACCCCTGTACTATTCTGTTCATTCTTTATAGCAAATTCCGCAATCTACTAAAGTTGGGGTCACTTCTGTTGGGCCTCCATCATGTCTGTTTCTTGATATTGGAATGCTCTCTGGAGTTTTCAACTTTGTAAGGTTTTCCTTCCGCCATTTTCCGCGCCTTGTTTGTACTACGATCAATTTTCTGGGGCATGACCCTCAAGGTGCCTATTTGACCTTCGATAGGATTGTTTGGGTCCCTCGCTCCCTCCGACGTTACCACGACTACTATCTAGACGGGATTGGCATACATAATGCTTTCCACTTTACCCACATAAATACGGTGTATCTAAATCGATCATGGCCACGGAACCTCCACGAGTTGTCCCCATCAACGAGTCACTGACCTAGTCTCACAGTTAACATGATTCTCATCTATCAGAGGCCCTTTTGACCACTACCCACTGCTCCCGTGTCCCGCAAAACTGTCACTTGTTTCTCGTTGCATTTACCATGACCACTGGCATTTTTGAGGTTTTTTATTAGAGTCACACGCGCACCCTCGGCATTGCTGGAAGGTGTGTCCACACTCAAGTTTGGCATAACCCGCTGTAGAACAACACTGATCAGTTTGTTTTTGGGGGATCACACCCTAGCCACATGTGGTTCTGCAGACTTGCTCATCACCCTTGTCCTGTCTCGTCTCGTCGGCGTACGTTCATCTTTGATCCTCGCTCATTTCTAATGCCCGCAGAGCCGCCCTTTTCGTATTTCTTTGCGTTTGATTTTCTTGCGGTTTGAACCAACAATCGCTTGGCCCATGCCCAGCGCCTCGTGCAGTTGTTCAATAACGCCGCGAAATTGACCTGTACCTCTATTTGATTGATTTTGACAGATTCTGGGCCTTGGAACCTCACTACCTGCTTTCGTGTGCTTTTGGTTGGGTATTTTGTCGCTGCTCTCCTATTTATTGTCGCATGCCTATGGAATCCACCCCCATGTTCATCCAGATATGCTCTGCTAGCTCAGTCTACACAACAGCCAGCGGTTTCCTTTCCCGTATAAAAATGGCTAGGTCCTTGGAACAGGCATTGAGAACTTGCTCTCTCACAAGCAAGTCCTTCAGAGAAGAATAATCTTTCTAATTTTCATCCATGTCACACCTCTACTCATAGTGTCTCTAGTCTGGGCAGAAAATTGATAAGATCTTCCCCAATTTCTGGTCTAACCCATCGGAATTTCTGTTTGAAACCCATGTTCAGTCAACGGCTCTTTCTTCATACAGCCTTCGTAGGCACAAATTCAATGGCCTTTGCAGGCAACCTAGAATATACTTCCAGGGCTTTCCTTGCAATAGGTACTTAGGTTTACTGCCCATTCCTGAGATCATCCCCCCCTTGTCTCTGCGCGTACCGCTCGTAACGTTGGAGATAAGCATCTAATTCATCAACTTTATCATATGGGGGGGGAACGTGGTAGGCCCTCGGGCTTCATCCTATTCCCCACCTCTTGTTGACACTTTCATTTTTGCTTTAGCGACTCTATCTCTAAGCAACTTCTTCTCTCCATTGAATGCACTCTTTCCTCCCTGTCTTTTACATCTGCTTGCTTTTTTTTCGCATTTTCAATTTTCTCTTGTTCTGTCTTTACGAACTTACGCAAATCCTCCCCACTCAGGTTGACCACCCTTGCCACTTTTCAACTACCCCTCTAATTCCTTGTCACCTATTCCAAGTATAACTACAAATAAAACACAAAACACAAGTACTGGTCTTACACTCTACTTAAAGTCTTACTCGCATTCATTCAAATAGGTTTGGCGAATAAATTTAGGAAGGGAAAAATACACAACAGTAATTCAGATACGCCGGACAAGCCCAGACACGCCCCCAAAATGTCACTGGTGATGGTAAATCGTCTTGTCCGATATTCGCCTTATACTAATGAATGAATTCGACAGAGCTTACTGATTTGCTGCACTTATATGTACTATTTTATGAGCAAATAATACATTTAATTATGACGCGTCATTACAAACTAGTGCCTTAACTGATAAACTAACGACTGATACATTTATTCTAATTACTGGCTATTTTTGTGATCCTACATACGACTCTTTTCTTTTACTTTATTCGTTACTTTCTCCTCTCAATCCTGTTCACATTCTCGTCCCTTCGTTTCGTCCATCTTTGCCTTCACTTCAGATCACATTCAACTCGACTCCTCTTTCAGCTCGTTCTCAGTATAAAATTTTCCACCTCTGTTTCAAAATATTTCGTGAGATCGTTCATTTTACATTTAAAACTGTTCGATATATAATTGTTCCAATTCTTTCAAAATTGTTCAGCAGCTTTTGCGATGTCAACGTTCTGTTTTCCGTTCTGTTCTTCCGTCTGTTTTACTTCGCCTCGCTTATCCACACCGTCCGGGACTTCCCATTAATGTGAGGAGGGCCATCCCCATTAAATGAAATAACATCCCACTAGTTTAAGGCAACATAATGTGGTAAAGGGGAAGATTTCAAAATGCCTCATATGGTGTAATAATTTAGATAATTTGCGAACTAGAATATTAGACAACTTACAGCAGTTATCCCGTTAGATAGACCCTCCGCTGACTCCATAGGATTTCTCCACACAACGATATATATAGAAATCGCACGGTCACTTAATTTGTATATGAATGTATTCTATCGCACTAGGTAACGTCTCTGGCAGCACGGCCAATCTATATGAGAAGGACCCATCTACTTAAAACGAACGCTAACTCCACTAACCCGTGGATGAGCAATACCATAGCTTGCCTCTCCGAACCTTATTTATAGACCCAATGGAAGTATAACGAACAATTAGGGGACTACGGCTTAACTCTAGTAACATAATAACGATGGGCAAGATCCAATTCCTAATTAACGGCAATTTACTTGGCGCCAATCTGCACTAATGATATACACGAGTCTCGGCGCCAGTCGCCACTATTCTGAATATACATGAGCGTGCACTGACCGCCGGACGTAACATCGACCAGTCAATGTGGTTCATGGAGGTGGCGCCGACGCAGCCAAGCCACTGACACCAATCCTCAAGCAATTGCGGGAATAACAATAAATGGCAATTCAAGATTTTGTACGTCTCAAGGGGGCGAAATATTGTTTGGTTGGCATATGCTTGTTCTCACTCTGTACAATGAATCGTTGCATAGATATAAGGGATTGTTTCTATGGTGACATGGAATGAATTGACCTGATACCAAAAAACAAGAGTGTTCATCTTCATCCTGTGTACAATCCACCACTCAATTTGAACTTAATAGATACTTGCATCATAGGATATCATGCTGACGAGCAGATGTCAAATGCCAAAATTTATTCCACCCATTTCAGTGTTTCAGATGTCTTGACCTTCCCATTCATTGAGGTATTTGTGATAAGAGTATCGTAGTATGGTAGTGTCATTGACTTTTTTGTTGTCTTAACAATCACCAGGTCAAAAGGTCAAATGAGGTCAAAAGTTCAATAGGTCAAATAGGGTCAAAGTCGGTCACCAGATGTATTTCACCAGGACGAACGAAACTTTCAATTACGACAGTCCTCCAAAATGTTTCGTTGCCGAGATATATTACCATTTAGCGGCTTGACCTTCCACATTTAGACAGCTTGTGACGAGAGTATCGTAGTATGGTAGTGTCATTGACTTTTTGGTTGGTATTAACAAGACGTTCGCGCCAACACAAAAAAGCAGGCAAAATCACCAGGTCAAAAGGTCAAATGAGGTCAAAGGTAAAAGGTCAAATGAGGTCAAAGGTCGGTCACAGATGTATTTCACCCAGACGAACGAAACTTTCCATTACAACAGTCCTCCAAAATGTTTCGTTGCCGAGATATATGACGATTTCTATGGTGCCCCTATTATGACCTTGACCTGACACTAAAAACAAAAAAATAGGGTTCATCTCACCATACATGCTACCACACATACCCAATTTGAACTTGATGAATACTCGCGTTTGTTAGATATCGTGCTGACAAGCTTTTTGAACTTTGCCCTCTCATGACCTTGAATGAACTTGAACGGGCACCCAAAACAATAGGGGTCATCCTCCCCATATGTGCAACCCACATACCCAATTTGAACTTGATACTAGTTTGCGCAGTAGATATCGTGGTGACAAGGGGTGTCACACACACACACACACACACACACACAGACACACACACACTTACGCACGGTGCAGACTGCAAAGATTTTCCTGTTGCTTCGGCAAGGAATCAAAAAGTTATTACAGTCTACCACTTTCGGAATCAATTCCAAACTGGAGTTTCATACACTTAGGGGCGGAATTTTTGCTGTTTTAGCACAATATTCCAACAAGTTTTCTTAGAGCCGCGCCATGGAAGCGCTTCGCTTATAGATAGTGCCAGGTATGGGCCTAAATAACTTCGGTTATAATCACAGACTTACTTCTGCGAGGCTCATTTGTTGTGCGATGTCGTTGGTCAAATTGGATCCTGCAAAATCTCGCGCTTCGCGCGAACGGTAGTGGTTCTTGCCATTGCCCACTTCTCCATTGCTCCTTCCATGTCCGTACCCTCACTTGCATCGTATTTTATAATGTCACAGCACCCAACGCAAAACCTTGAAAATGGTTTCCTATGGCGATAAGTTTTTGAAGACCTTTACTGAAATAAAAATTTTGTTATCAATTTTAGGAATGCTGCTTACTCTCCCAAAAGGCACGGGAAGTGCCGTTTCCTGCCAATCTAGGGGTCTGTTCAAAACGAGAAATTTTCTGGTACGCTATGTGCCAACCGGTGGTGGCGCTCCGCTTGGATAGTATTCATCGTGATCGTTCCCCCCCCCAGCGCCAACACAAATCCCCGCCGCCCTTTAACGCATCAGAGTCGGTTGTCAATTAGGCTTTATCTGTATGAAAAGAGATACTTCATTAGGAACGTTCTTACAAACAGCATCGACATGATAGTTCTAAGATAATTCATCAATGCACGCCTAGAACTATTTTCGTGACCTACATTGACAGTATCCGGATTTTTCTACGACAAATGTTTGTTTTTTGTTTGGCAGTGAATGAAACTTCTTCGATAACCAATCAACATGCTCTTCGTTTTATTGCCCAGTGACCATCTTTTATATTTCGTTGTCCAATCCTCTCTGTACCGCCGAAAAGTTTACCCCCCCCATTACGTCATACAATATCCACCAGAAAAAAAAAAAAAATATATATATATATATATATATATATAATATATATATATATATATATAATATATATATATATTATATATATATATATATATATATATATATATATATACTTAGCCTATCTATGTGTAATGTTGTTGCTTAAGCTCGTTAGCAAGTTTACGGACGAATTGCAAGGGATATGGTGATTGGTTTGAAACATAGGTACAGGATATGAGGTAGATGAACGCTTAACAGTTAGTAGCTGAGCAACTAGTAGTATCTTTTGCATGGTTGCATTTTTTTTTTTTATTCCGTGCCAGAGGCTCAAGGAATTTATGCAGTCACATGGGCGTGTATATGCGCTAATAATGGGTGATTTAGGAAGAGGAATTTCAATAGCAAATTCATCTCAATACCTGCCCGGTATCGATAAATCAGCGTGAATATCAGCGGAAGATAGCAGTTTTTCCGCATGACCCAGATCTACAGAAACACCCCCTTCATATGATACCGTTCTGGCGCAACAATTTTAGGGCGATCTCTCGACACAACTCGAGATTTTCGTTGTTTAGATTTCCCAGCATGGCCACTGTGGTTCCTTGAAAAGATGCATTCATTGTAACTCGCGAGCCTGGTCGTGACTGACGGACAGTCTTCGCCGTCTAGAATAATGTAGACAGACCCACCAAAACCTACTCCACGAACCTACTGTATGGAACGCGTGATGACATGGTAGACAGTCACGGGAAGCTTCATCGCCTCGTTTATTGTAGGTGCACCATCCCAAACCCACTGTACCCTGTTGTCGCACAGTCTCCCCCTCACGCTTTAGGAAGCCACATGGTTAACAAATTAGCAGAACAATGAAGAATTCGTAAAAGCCTGTAGTGTAGAGGTTCCAGAGATTCTGATGCACATGTAGACTCTCGCCATGGTACGAGTCGATGCGCCCTCTATAATAGTTTCTGTGATTGGTCGTACTGATCCTAATTCCTAACCTAATCACAGGATATAAACGCTACAATACAATACACTAGTGATCGGAGAATGCCTTCCGAAGCAGAGATCATACACATAAACTAGCCGACTTCGGTGCTAAATACGCTTTTGCCAGACCGGACGGCACTCAGTCGACGCAAGTTGTTCCCTCTATCCTGAGCTAAATTAATACAAACTGAGAAAGTAGCTTCTTATGACCATTTGAATATTACAACAAACATTGTGGGGCGTGACTACATGATCTGACATACAATTGAAAGCGCCCTCTTTTAGAGCCGATCACCGTGTTCAGTAGTTCTGGAGATCATTAAATCAAGTGCATGGCCTCTCTCACGTGTATGGCCCAGACCCGTTGAATTCGCCCATGAGAACTGAGGATTTGGGAAAAATTCCTCACGTCCTGTCTCTCAGAACAATCCATATGTAAGTTAGAATCTCCCAATAAAAGGAGCTTACCCAGATGTTCATTCATATGATCAAGGAATTGTCAGAGAAAAGTCAGAGAAGAACCCAGTTGTTGTCAGCTCATTACTGGTAGAGGGTGGAGGAATTCTGCGGGAGAAATTCTAACGATTTCACCTTGGTTTCTGGATACAAAACGTCGAGAAACACATGAGTCATACGATGTTGGTCAACCACTGTGCTCACAAATTCCACGAATTATCAACATAGGGTACCTCAAACAACGCTGACTTTGATCTCGAGAGTAATACTTAGGCTTAGGGAAAGCTTAGGGAATTCTCGACTCCATTTCTTGCATCCTCGAATCTTGCACTGGATGAGGTCCCATATCATCAATAGACAGGGAATATTTTAAGGAGAGAAAAGTGAAAATATAGCCAGATTAATGCTAAAAGAATACAAGTTGCACAGACGAAGGTGTACTTTCAGATAATGTCCCACTAGACCACAGAGGAGGCTAAACCCCCAATCTTGTTAAAAAGAGAAAACGTGTGTCAAGATGGTGTCACCTTCATCAAAGTTGGCTATTCTTCGAGATGAAATGAAAATTAACAGCACAGTCTGGAAGGCTATGAAAACTGTAGCGCAACTAAATCATGTGGTACTCCATAAGACTCCAAGATTTTATAATAGTGTGCGACGTGCTCAGTTTGCGCCTATCTTGGATGAGTGAATAGATTTGTGAACCTCAGCTGTTGGGCTGGAAAGGAACACCTAATACCAGGTTCGTGTCCGAGAAGCAGGTGATTGATATATGAAGTCGGAAAGACAGAGGGTGATACTGGTAAGGACCCAAGACCTGATTGATTGCGGCCAGTTGCAACGCTAGCCTTGTCTGATATGTGCCACAGTTTGTGGTCCATATCTCCATATTTTTTCTATTTAATTTTATATCGCGGAACGATCCCTAGATCGCTTTTTCATGCCTGTTTGCTCATTGCCATGTTTCGATTGAAAAAAAAAAACATCGGTGTGGGGTTTTTCGTTATGTAAAGATTTTTGCAAAGTATTTGCAGATTGGAATGACTGAATTTTTAGTGATGCTGTTGAGATCATGTAACTCCGTGAATTGCCTCTTGTTTACATGGATAAACCATGATAATCAATGAGCATATCCTCCCTCTTCTCCAACGCACTAGACCACCGATCCGTTACTATAGTTATCATCTAGTTACGTGCCTCTTAATACCAGTCTGAGCTCTCTCTGACCATTGTGAATCAGGGGATTTACCAACCTGCTCATCCTCTTGTAGCCATTAGACCACCCACCGATCGTTCTCTATAGGTTGTTGGTTATGTACCTCTTAGGACAGTCTGACCCTGTCTGGCCAGTGGGTGACGCACGGGATTGACCAACCTGCTCATCCTCTTCATCTAAAGTCATATGTTTTCTGAGAGTTGTAATGACCAGTGTAAATCAGACCAGCTACTTGGGTTATATAAGCTTGCCTTCTCGCTTTCACTACCTCTCAATCGCTCAATGATTACCCTCCACTGCTACGCGAATTAAACAATCAATTGGCTCAGCGTCAATCTCGTCAGAGTAAATTAGATTTAATCAACTGAAGGAGATGAGTCAAGGTACTGAGAGGAGGTCAGTCAACGAGCAAATACAACGCTAACATACTACGGTGCAGAGCTGCGCCAGTAAATCGAATGCATTTTTCGCCACTTAGAAACACTGGCGGTATTTGGAGTGATCGAGAGGCGGAGGGAAAGTTTAAATCTTAAAAATAGTAGTCAGGAAGTAGAAAGTTTTTTCTGCTCTACTCAGTTGACGACTGTTACGTCAAGTTAACATAAACACAGGAGTTAGATACACGGGTCGGATTTCAGCCCATGGAAGGGTCGTAGTTGTCACTTGATGAGCAGCACTTAAACTTATCGGTCTCGAAGGGCCGTATGAGGTATTGTAGTAATTGTGACCATTTCGTTCATATTCACTGTTGCTGGTGGTCATAGCAACGGTGAGATATGATAATTGGGTGGTGAGAATTGCACGAGAGTACCCTAGAAATGGATCAGCATTGAGGTGCACTCGAGAGGTGTCGTTTAATCGTGTCCGCGCGTGTGTGTGTCCGTGCGTTGTGAGTGTTCGTGATGTGTGCACTGTGTGCAGTGTCCGTCAGACTGGTATGGCAGATAGATCAAGTTGGAATGATTGAACAGATCACATATTACACGAGGATAAATTGCCACAGAACACACGTTGGTTTTTGCAAAATTAGACTACAAAAAAATAAAATTGAAGAATTCAGGAGGGGGGTTGACACTCCGGAAGCAATTTGCATTTTTTTCCATTCTTTCCAAGAAAATTGGTGATTAGTCTACAACGAGATGATCTTAAATTTCCTAACAAAAAAAAGTACAACTCTTTCCTCACATTAAAATGTGTGGGATTGTAGAGGGCAGGAACATATGTCGGCCCAAAATTTGGAGATATTCTAAGATATTGGAGATTGGAATCAACGGATGGTATAATTTGAGACAAGGCAAAAAACAAAAGGAAAAAAACAAACATCTTAATTTCACTGGGATTTTTGTTGAATTTTACTGAATATTATGGATTGGGAGGGGAGAAAAATTCCCAAGAGATTGTTAATCCGTGGAAATGACTGAATAGCTTGCTTTTTTCAGACAATGTGCAAAGTCAGTAGCAATGATTTATGCATATCCGTCAAAACTACTAATCAAATAGATAACCGGGATAACCATTGTTAGGAATCTCTAGTGGATTGGTAGGGATTAGGGTTAGTAGAACCAACCACAGGAATACTTCCGAGACAGCGCGCATCGACCGAGAGAAGAAAACATGTCGTGACAATCTATGACAATGTCACAAAAATGGATTACCGTGTGTTTTGTTCCAATGTTTTTTTCCCCCCATTATTTTTTTTTCCCCGGGTTTTTAAAGTGGGGAAGGTGTATACTTATGAAACATTCACCAAGACCCGTTCGGATCAACTTTACTCAGCTTGTGGCGTCATCGCACTCATTGGCCACCATGAATGGAAATTTTCCGATTGCGTATATCATTATTTATTCGAGCGGACATCACAAAACAACACAATACATAAAATGAATATAGAATCAGGATTAATCAAAAGGAAGTGATCTAGATTCCCACGGCCTGTGATCTAGAAAGAAGACTACGAGGAACGCCCAAACTGCGGATCAATAAATAAAAATGCACAATGACTCTCTAACGAAGTTAATATGAGCTGGAACCCGCGAGCCAAACAGGAGCAACTCTCTGACGCCAAGTGGCAAAGTAGACCACCACTTTTTAAAGAAATGAGTTTCTAAAAAAATCGTCCTACCATATAGATGGGATTTAAGAGGTGTTATCACCGTACGATTGTTCATAGTAAGATCACTGTAAACAAAAGGAGAGACAAAGTTACCAAATAGAAATTTCAAAATGGCACAGTGCGGATAAAAACAAGTATAGGTACTACCAATGGATTTGAAAGATGTAAGGGACTCCTTTAACAAAGGTTACTGAAATGCCAATGCATAAGCCACAGTAGCTCATGAGCTTTAGTACATGTAGCACACCAAAGATATGGTCTCGGAGAATCGACTGTAACTCCAAGATACTTATGGGTGATATAGTATCTAGTTGAACATGTGAAAAGAGAAATACTGATTAGAAATATATGCTCCGTATAGAAGAAGCACGTGTGCTTGTTCGTCAACATGATTACGTACCTTTTGATAATTTCTATGACACCATCACTAACCTTGACGAAATCTTAAGGCAAATTCCGGCACCTCATTAAAAACAAAACAAGAGGACAAGTCCCCGAGTTACGGGATCACATTCAGCATCCGGAAATTGTGAAATATTGATTTTTGCTGTACTGATGCTGATCCACACAAGTAGATCCCCATGCTGTGCAGAGCTGGTGG
Source organism: Sclerodactyla briareus (assembly GCA_026419785.1). NCBI lineage: Eukaryota > Metazoa > Echinodermata > Holothuroidea > Dendrochirotida > Sclerodactylidae > Sclerodactyla > Sclerodactyla briareus. The sequence goes on from JAODTK010001155.1 coordinate 164,745, forward strand.
GGGATTTCCTCTTGTTTTGTCATATGTAGTTATTTGTCACACACAACACTTCCTTGCGATTACTGACTTTGATCCCACCTTCATTCCTATCCTCCCCTTTAACCAAACACACCCACCCGAAAATAGTTCTACAAAAATCATATTCATAACGTATCAATTAACACAGGTTTGACGATCAGCAACCCCTAAATGACTGGGACGGGAATATCTTTGCTTTGATACTTTGTGCTTGCTCTAAAATATGGAACCATTCAGTTCCTTCCAATTCTCCCCTAATATATTGAAACAAGAATTATATTGCGTTGTGATCCTCCTCAATTTACACACAAAAATTAAAGTGACTTCCGAAAAAGAACCATGGCCTTGTGTATGTATGGCCAATTACATGCCATGTAGAACCCTCTACACATTTCAACAGCTATCATGTGTGGAAAGCTTTCCAACTCTAAATCTATTTACCTAGATGATTTTGTACCAGACCCAATTTAGATAGGGTGGAAGTACTTCCACATCGACACGTACGTACCGTAAAGCGAGGATATTCGAGACAGTTTTAGAGGTTTTTCAAAATTGCTCAGAGAGGAGCGTTCCATCGAGTCATATCATGTCTTATTCTGACCGGTCTCATATAGCTATGTATGAACAGCATTCTTACTTTCCCTTTGCCCTCCCCCCCGTCAGGGTATATATTTGTGAGTCTTCAAAAAGGTATCAAGTTACTCAGGATGCAGAGTACAGTGATTGAGACACCCAGACTATCCCAACATACAGTAGGTTTAAACACTATAAATTCAAGCTCCAGCCAACTTATTCTTTTAGCTGACAGAACCAAAACACACAACCGGTGAACAATAGAACTGATGTTTACAAATAGCCAGAAAACCAATTGTTCACCTCAGGATTCAATATAACCAGGTAGGTTATTTCATTGGAATTCAGCCCTGTCTTTGTCTTTGTCCAATTTCCCAGGGACTAAGCCCCAATAGTGACCAAATCAATTGATTCAGTGGGGAGTTGGGAAATGTAACTGAAGATAGCGTGTGATGGCAGTTTTAGTTAAGTAATGCATTGAATTATTGGTTTGTTGCAACAAACAATCTGGTCGTCCACAGAAAAATTGACCCCAAAAGTCACAAGGTCAGTAGGTTCAAATGAGGTCAAAGGGTCAAATGAGGTGCAAGTAGGTCACCAGAGGTAGTTAACCTAAAAGAACGAAACTTTACATTACAAACATTGCTCTAAATAAAGTTCGTTCGCCAGATATATAAGGATTGCCTATGGTGACTTCCAATGACTTCAATGAACCACCAAAAACAATCGGGTTCATCCTTACTATATGTGCAACTCAAGTACCTCCTTAATATGAACATAATTAGATACTGTCATCATCAGATACGCCGCTGACCAAGCTAAGGAGGCATAGATTTGAACTAATACCTGTTTGGTTCGTGAGATATCGTGCTGAAAAGGGGGGTCACAAGGCACACACACACACACACACACACACAACACCGCCACACACACGGCGCGCACACGCACACACACACAAAAACACGCAAACACACACAAAACACACAAAACCAACCACACACACACGCATACACAACACCAGCACACGGGCGCGCGCGCACACACACACACACACACACCCACACGGACACAAACACACCACAAACACACAAACTGCACGACCATGATGCATAGATTCCTTGTGCTTCGTCAATTCAAAAAGGACATACTTCAAAACATCCCCAAAATTGACCAAAAAGTTCCCCCTCCCCCGAGAAAAAACCATCAAATTCTGGCCGGACACAAACAACACAAGCACGAAACCCACACACCACCCGGACTTTGTCGAGGTGTACCTGTTGCGACCACCCAGCACCCAGGGGACCAATCGTACCCACTAGATGGATAGTTCTTAACAACCAACCAACAGTGATTTTAGGTGAACTGGCAAAACCGCACACAATCTGGTCCCATCTGGCCCTTTGGGACTGATTGAAATGTTAGTATAACAATGAAGGATCGGCAAGCGAATGGAAACACTGAGAATTAAATTAAAAGTGAAGTCATTCATGAAAAGAACAAAAACGGTAGAAACAGAGCGCTACCTGCAGGGAACACAAACGGACTCATAACCCAATTGGAATACAACCCCGAGAACTTGACATCGTCTGGAGGGTGAAACCGCCAATCAGGGGCGTCGTGGCAAAAATTGAATTTTTGGGGCCCATCAGCTGATGATGATAATCTAAGCCGAGCGCCACAACGTGTGTGCGCGCAACACACATAAAATGTTCGTCGATAGCAGGAAAAGACCGCTTCCAACTTTCCGTGCCTTATGGGGATTTAGTAAAGCACACCCCTAAATTTTACCCACAAAAAAAAACTTCCAACTTTTTAATTCCGGGAAATGTTCTCGAAAATATTCAGTGGATAGGTTTCTGGCTGCAATTCACTTCTTTTACCTGTTCACACCTACTCAATCATGCATCACAGAGGAGTTACCAGGGGTTCCAATGATGGGTTCAGATGGGTAGAAAACTATGTGAAATAATAAAATTAGTGTGCTGCTCGACACCATTTACTACCGCTCTCGAATTATGAAGTAAGTGTTCTCCGTTGCCAGATGGAGATCTCCCGATGGCCATTTTTAATTCAAAATGATCAAATAATTAACTTTGGAGATGAAAAAAAAGAAATTTGTTGATACCATTATATCCTATGAAGCAGAAGGGCAAGATGTTGCAGCGAAGAGCTTAGCGAAAACTCTCAGATCCACGGATGAGCCTCAGAGGCCATTTTTAAGTAGTAAATTGAAAGGAAACTTTGCAAATCAAAATGAATTTTAGTAGCCATAGTATGTTCGAGCGGCTCATAGATCCATCGACGCGGACCATTATTGCCACGCCAGCGTATCAAAATTTCGGAATTAGGTCTCACAAAATGCGAATGGTGATCTCCAAGGATAGGACAATATTTTGTTTTTTTCCATGTGATAATTCAAAAAAAGAAACTGAAGCATTGGTAGAATTTCACTTTAGCCAACTATATGTCTTGCGATTCAGGGGTATCAAAAGCGAAGCGACCACCATTGGTTGCGCGCGCGTAGCAATTATTTAAAAATTTTAATTATTAAAAAAAAGGAGAATTTGGTTTTTGGCTTTTTTTTCAATAAATTAAAAGTGAATTTTACAAAATTAGGATGAAAGTTCCACCTTTTAGCCTCTCTATGTTCATGCGAATTGGGTCTTTAATTGGCATGATTGCGAAGCGGCATAATTGGTTTCCAAGCAGCGTAGCAAATCTACAAAAAAGTAAGGTCTTCACAGATGCCAAATGGTGAGATGACAGATAGCCACTTGTTATCTGAAAATACATAAATAAAGAAATTCAAAATTGAAATGAATTTCACCTTAGCTGTGCTGTGCAGAAATTTCAAATTGGGTGGTATTAGCGCCAAAATGGATGTGGGCGAGATGGCTAAGTTCTTAATTCATGAATGGAATAAAACTTCACACATTAACAAGCAGTCACTTTAGCAGTTCGTGCAATTTTAGATTAAGTGAAGTGTGGGGCAAGTGGCAACCATGATTTGTCAAGCAAGCGTAGCATAAAATGTTCAAAAGAAGGGATATCTGTGGGTTCGCAAATGTTAGTTTCTAGATGAGCAATAATTCAACTAAAAGTATTCCATAGCCGGAAAAATAATGTGGTCACATATCAATTGACTAAAAGTGGATTTTGATATTTCATTGATTGTGACATTCTAATACATGCATCGACGTTCCAGCGTTTTATGAACGTTCGTTAATTATTTCCTACCTTCTCTTGCTGGGAAACCTTAACATATTTTTTCGTCGTACTTGGGTATTTATGGTGTGCCGGATTGCATCATCCGGCGGGCCGATTTTGGCCCGCGGACACCATATGGGTACCCCCGAGAGGCTGTTGATGTTTTGAACAATCCCATTATAACAACACAACCTTTATCAAACAACAATATCAGGGGGAATCAACGTTTAATGTACCAACGCAAATATGATGCATTTTCTCGGCCGGTAAAGTCTTGATTCTGTAAATGACCTCAGTTTGGTCAGTTGGTCGGCGTCTATGTTATATTTGATATCAAATATCAAGCCCGAGCTTAGGACAGACATATCGAAAGCAAAGGCATTACTAATCTCGATCTATGTTCAAGCTGAGGTGTGTGGGGATGGGGGGGGGTAAGGTTGTGGTGTGAGGGGGTGGGGAATTCCGCACGACTGTAAAAACCATTGACTATAATAGTCCATTCCGATTTCAAAAATACATTCTTAATTTAAAATTTTACAAATTTTATATGAACCTCGACAAATTTGTGGGGGGCAGCCCCCCCCACTCGTGGCCCCATGGCCACGACGCCATGCGCCACTATGTAGTTCTCCTCACTTCCTAAAACAGTGGATGGTAATCATGGATTTATATATCAACACGCCGACATCTATGACCAAGGAAGGGGAGGTTCAAAATGACTTTTTTTTTGGAACCAACTGTAGTCTACATTCAACAGTTCAACAAGTTTCGTTGGATGTCAACAGGGCGAAGTTTTGGGGAATCACGGCAAAATTCGTGACCTCTGGTACCCACTCAAAATCATATCATCTACCAATTATCGAAACTGATTGGGGGCAGTCGATCGAGATAAGATCAATCGTTTCCTGTAATTACGCGAATAAGTGTATCCCAGTTTTCATGTATAACGGGCTATGTAGGCATCAGTAGGCCGCCAAATTCGGAATAAAAAATATCGCCTGTTCGAAGCACCCGTGCAACACACCCATTGCCAAAACGGCTTAAGATGAAGGATACGAGTAAGGGATAAACCCAAACTTTACGACGGAAATCCGAAGTTGACATTATGAGCAAAGTCAATCTGAATAAATACAACTGTTATTTGCATTTAATATACAGTATTATCAAATCTAATCTGCTTCACATTCACAAATGCTACTGGTAAGAATCAATTTGTCAATTTTAATGAGCGCAGTGGAACTATATGGAAAATTAGTTACAATGACACAATGGCAATTTCAGAACCCGGTTTTGCTATGCAATTGTCCAATTGGTATTTTTGAAAGTATTTGCAACGGAGTTAATAATAACTGAAGGTTGCAGTGAAATCGTCAGGATCCCGGCAGTACCTCAATTGGTCAAATAAAAATTACTGATGTCAGAGAAGAATGAATGACTCAGTGTCGGAATAGTCCATTTCACATAGGTGGTAAAGAGACCTTCCTGGTGAAAACATGTGCAAACTTGACATGTACAGGCGGGTGAATCGCCGGAACCGGTGTATATCTCGCCGCGATTACTACTTCTCTGTGGACTCTCATTAGAGGATCACATGAATTATGTTCATTGACCTCCAGTGACGTTGAAATGACCTACTGGTTGTTCCGGACAACTTGTTGGACCCAATCCACCAAGTTCCGTGTGAATCGTACTAACTCTGTATATTCGTGTTGAACCTGCAAAATGAAGGCAGCAGACATCATAATCCCATATCTAACTCATTCGATTTTTCACAAACTGACATGTTATCAAGTTTCGAATCGATCGGGCTGAAGCGTTTGAAGAGGTTATTGCGCTAACACGCCTAAAATTATCAGCGGCGACACCGCCCCACAACCGTAATATTCTCGAGCACTTACAGTTTGCGAGAATAAAATATGAATTCTTCTGGCTCGTACACACGGAGCCATAATCACGTGGGAACGTATACGCAATTTATCTATCTATCTATCCCTGCACCCAACAATCAATCGATCGAGCTGGTTGGCCTCGTTGTTGGTTTGGTTTGTTTAGTAGCATTGCGAATTAACAATCTGGCTATTGGTTCACCATGCCACATATTGGTCACAATCAGGGTTCGTAATAAGATCTCTCGCTTCGGTTCGCACAAAAGAGAACCTGGATATTTTGATGATTCGGTTGTTGTGTGTCTCTTATGATGTTGTTTTGCACGCCTGATTTGGTTTCAGGGAGGATTCCAGAATCTCGAACATGGTGAGGCTACGTCGTACTGAGTATTACCCGTTTTTGTTCCTATTTCGTCTTCTGCTGACCAATTATCTGTTTCATCAGTTCATCTTCTTCTCAATATTTTTTAGAAAGTGTTGATAATGAGGATCGGAGGAAGGCAATGTTGCGCCTATATTCAAGAAGGTAATCGGTCTCATTCTTGAAATTAAGACTCCTTGAGTCCTCACCAGTGTTTGTTGCAAGGTGAGGAATCAATTATTAGGAACACATGTGATTTTCCAATGATATCATTCGAACCGGATTCCCAACATGGCTCCAGAAAAATCATCCGTGTTTGACTAATCTACTAGAATTTATGGAAATGTTACTAGTTCTATTGATGGGATACCCTGTTGTGTGATTTTCATGGGAATTTCAAAGCTTCTGACAATCTTGGCCTCATAAACGGTCTCTTACTCAATTTGGAAAGTTTGGGTATCACCGACATCCTGAAGTGAAGTTCAAAGTGGTTTCATATAGGGTGCAGCGAGTCGTTATTAATAGACTTTCCTCTACTTGCAGAAGGCACTGAGTGGTGTTCCCCAAGGGCCGTTCCTTTGTTCCGTACTAAACTTCTAATAGCCTTTAATAGAACAATCTCTCGGTGATTCCTGTGCATTCCAAGTTTTTTGTTAGAAAATTCGCGGACGACAACCAAATTGTATCGGGAGTTGACAAGGAATACGATTTTGCATTGTTTCAAAGGAATTAGAACAAACAAACCTTTCAAATAGTCTCCTGATTGGCAGATGATTTTGAACGCCGATAATGCAAATGATGCTGTCAGTTTACCATACGGCAACCGTTTCCTTGAAGTTAAATGGTCACGATATTCATGTCGGTAAATTCAGAACAAGCTCTCCATGTTTAATTTTTTCGTTGATTTTTACACGTTGAAACCTCCTACGCAGTGTGCGAAGTTGCTGGGAAAGGTAATTTTGGATCCTCGGCTTGATCAAACGTAATTTCAGTTTCTTTTCATAAGATATTGTTGTGAGACGTTTAAACAGTTGGGTAGGACCTCACCAGAGTATTCCGGCCTGTGTAGAATCCTTTTTCTCGAAAGATAAGTTGTCGATTGAAACCGTTTACATGAGGGATAACCATGCAGATTATTCAGTGTCTGCGAGATTTTGACATATGAGGAAAGAGTAAAGCGTCTCGTTTTTTTGACTACATTGAATCTAAGGCGGATTCGAAGTGATTTGATACATGATCCAAAATGTTCACGGTTTCGATGGCCTTCCCTTCGAGCTACTTCTTTGGATTTTCTAATGTTTCGCACTGATAGCGGTCATCGTCTCAAATCTTCGTGGCCAACGTTGCGGTTAATATTCGGAAGTTTTTTGTTTTTTTTTGTCTTATCCCCACGAGTGGTCATAGAGTGGAACAACTTCCCTGAGATGTTGTTTGGTCTAAGAGTGTAATGCCTTCAAGAACGTCTTGATTTGTTCTTCAGGAATGTGGAGCGGTTCTTTCAAGTTTTGTTCTTCTTCTTTTGGGGTTGTAGTGGTTGTCAGGGTCATTCATGAGGACTTTTTCTTCCTGACTTTTTCTTACTAAACTATTGCCAGATTGGCTGATTGTATGACGCCCTAGTCTACATACTAAGGTTATTGCATTAGGAGATTAACTGTAAAATTTGGCACCTTATTTATGTACAAGCTTCTGGTGATGTCGTCTCATAAATTGCCTTAATATCGTTTTCACAAGTATACAATAGTGGCGCCTCGTTGACGTTGAACCCCATAACGTTATTTACTACAAATGAAGCAGATAATACTGTGAGATCAACTTATCATCTCTGGAAGGCTTGGAGAAGACTGGAATCTATCGATCCAATCACCATGTCGCTATGGTTTTGACAGTTGGGTCCTATTTGAACGATTACACTAGGAGAAGTGAAACAAATCAATGGCGAATGACGAGTGTGTCCTGAATTTTTAAACACTTTAATAAGTTGCATCGCATGCGAACATAGCATGATGGTAACTGCTTGTGTTCAAAGCCCCCAAACAAAAAACACACAAAAGGTAGTGATCAAAACTAGAACAATGGTTTGGACCTGGTGTAGAGTGAGGCCACAGAGTGGGAACACAATTGGTTGATAACCTTTGCTTATAACTTGGCATGTTCTTGAACAGCAATGTAAGCGTAATTCCGAGCGGACGGTTTGTAAACTTTCGTGGTTTCTGTAACAACTTAAACGAGGAAAAATACCTTAACGGATTAGCATCACCGCGATCCTCACTAGACTGCTAGAAGATGCTGTCAGCGGCAATAGGACAATAATACAGGGCGGGAATTGTCAGATGAATGTGAAGGTGGCAGGCAGGGAAGAGACTAAGGACATTGATGACACAACTTCAAACGTTGGAGACGGCAACCGCACGATGAACGACTCAATCATTTTAGTTATTTTTTTTTCCTAGACGAAGTCAGTGGAATCTGTGTAGGCACGCAGTTGTGTTTTGTGTATGTGTGCGTGTGAATGCCTTGGCTGTGAACCACCTGACGATAACTTGCCCCCATTTGGATGGATCAAATCATACTTGATATGTTGTTCCTCAATGGTCCCTATTTGTAGGGACAGTCAAAAGTCATATGATTCCCATATCAAATTCCTACCAATCCTCGTAAACAACATCATCCAGAACGCTTTGTCGATCGGCCTGGAATCTGTGTATGGTTTTTTTTTAGGGGGAGTACAATGCCCCTACTTCTTTTTTGTTTTGCCCCCGCCGGGGGTCCTTTTGGGCAAATATTTGAAAATTGTAGAACAAAATGTTTATTTTGGTCCTGTTGGCTTGTAAACACGAAAACTACCACACCTTGGTGGATTAAGCTCATACATGATATTGAGCTCCGCATAAAGAGTGCATAATCCCAATTTGTTTTGGGATCAGGTCCAACTCATTCTGAATCTTTTGTGGACACGTCAAGCCAAAATGCTTGTCCGATCAAACTGGAATGTGGAGTTTGGGAAAATTAGGAAACTGTTGAACATTTATATTTTGGCCATTTTTGGGATTGTAACATGATTACTGACCCACCAGAATGGATGAAGTTCATACTTGTATCGTGTTCTCCACGTTGAGTTTATACTGATCGCTAATGTTTTGAGAACAGACTATCAATCCACTACTACTCCCGATAACCACTTGGGTCGTCCTCTTAAACAATTGCAACATCCCTTTAAACAATTGCAACATTGTATTCGAAGTCACTTCCCGATACAACTTGGTGTCTCCCCCGATTTTTTTTAGCCGGGCAAATATCACTCACCAGTCACCAGAGGTCAAGTCTGGTTTCCTTGTAAACACCGTACGTCCCAGACTGCGCCATCCGAGCAAGTTGAACTTCGTGTGTATCTTTCTTATAATAAAAACACAAGAACCCCATTGTTTCTAGTTTGTTCCCGAGGCGTCTTTTTTTTTGGGGGGGGGAGCAATTGTGGAAAACTGGAAAAATATATTTGTCTTGTGAACACGATAACTTCGACTCCATCTTGATTGATGAGACCTCATCATAGTTGGTTACTTGCCGGCAGAGGAATGATAGGATCGAACCTATTCGAGCCCGCAGGATGCAGACTGGATACTGCACCTAAGGTCAGCTGCAAATCCCTCACCAGGTACCAATTTGCCTACCCCTATATTTTGTCCTGCTCCCATCCCTGGTGCTGACGTTCAGCGAGAAGTCATCATGGTCCGTTGGTATACCCCGACCTGGGATATCGAACCCCTGTCTGCCGTGGAAGTCCGACGCCCTCCAAGTGTGCCAACCAGCTTGTTACACCACTTCTGGCTTGAAACACAATAACTCGACCCCATCTGAGGCTGAGGCGCAGACTTAGTAGGTGGTACCCCAGGCTGGGTACATGAACTCTATTGTTTTGGAGCCAGGTAAGGCCATATGAAAGTCCACGGAATCATAACGATGATCAGAATGCTGTTCGATCAGCTGAAGTCGTATGATGCAGCTTTCTGGGATAACAATAATCCTATCGTTTTGGGTGTGTATTGGGGGTCATTTTTTTTGGGAAAAGATCGAGAATAATGGAATATATATATTATTGGGTCCGTGGAAACCATAACTTGACCCCACTTGGATGGCTCAAACTCTTCTTTGATATGTGGGTTATCCATTACAAGTACTTGGTCCAACTATTTGCGGTCAGGCGAAAGGTCTACTGAGGTTATCAAGTCTGAATCATTCTAAACACGATAACGTCTAGGACGCTTGTCGGGATCAAGTTGGATATTTGGTGATGTGGATTTCTTGTGGGGGAGCACAGGGACTCCCTATTTTGGTGTTGACTGGGGTCGATTAGTTAAAATTAGAATATAGTAAAGCCAAAAGCCACTGTATGGATGAGCTCTTACTTGGTTCTTAGGTTCCACGTAATGAGTACATATCCCAATTGTTTCATCGGAGGTCCCACCACCAGAGGGGTAATTCTGACATCCTTGTAACACGTCCAGTCCAACATGCTTGGTCCGATCACGTCGGATTTTGGTTTGTATCTTTTTTATGAGGGGTGAAAAACTATATTTTTTGGTTTACGACGGAGATGGGGGCCCATTTTTCGAAAATTATGAAATTGTTGAAATTGATATTTTTGGCCGTTTTTTGGCTGGTAAACCACGGATACACTCGACCCACCAGGATGTATAAAGGGTGAATTTTTGGTATTAGTGTTCCCCATAATGAGTACATATCGCCATTTTTGAGGCCGGATCCAATATCTCTGAAGGTCACCAAGTTCAAAGTCCTGGAACCCTTGTGAGTGAAATTCGGTGTGTAGCTTTCTTATGTGGGGCAACAAGAACCCTGTTGTTTTTCATTGTTGGACGGAGAGGGCGGGGGGGGGGGTGGGGAAGCGTTGCAGGAATTAATGAATTAGCTCATACGTGCTCGTATTTGTGTGTCTCTCATATGAGTACGTGATTCCTTTGTTATTGGGGCATGCCAAATGTTATCTGGGGTCCAGGGGCGTCCGTGCAAAACAATTTTTTTTTCTTACTCTCTTTCCTGGGGGTGGGGGGGGGGGCCCCATCAGCAGTGCTACTATCTAAGCCGAGCGCCACACTGGTTTGGCGGCGCAACATACAACACATCTTCGCCGATAGCAGATTGCCGCGCTCCGGACTTTTAAAGGTTCTCTGTTGCAAAATAGTCAGCTCCAGATGATCATTTTTCATTCAAAATAACTGAAATACACGTAAATTTGAAAAGCAGTACTTTCACTTTAGCCACCGTATGTTGATACGATTATATCTTATTGAAGCAGAGCGGCCCATCGTTGCCGCAAAGCCTTAGCGAAAACCGAATTAATGTGTCTTCTCGATTTTGCAACGGTGAGCCCACCACATGGCCTTGTCCCATGTCCGTAAATTGAAGATAAACCTATGCAAATTAAAATGAATTTCATTTTAGTCACCATATGTTTCAGGCGGCTTTATCCTATCCAATCGAAGCGGCACCATTTGCCGCGCAGCGTAGCGGATTTTCCGAAATTAGGTCTTCTCAAATGCCCAATAGTGATCTCCACTTGGCTATTTTCATGTGATAATTAAAAAATAAAACTTGAGTCATTAGTATAATTTCATCTCAGCCACCTCTATGTCGTAGCAAATTATTCAAGTTAGGTCTGTCACATGCAATCAACTGGTGAGTGCCATATGCCCATTTTTATCCTGACAAAAGAAGAAGAATGACTTCACTTCACAATTTAAAGTGAATTTCACCTTAGCCGTGCAATGCAACATTTCCAATTGGGTGTTTTTTTTGAACGCCAATGGTGGCGGGTCCAGATGGCATTTTTATATTCATAAGTTAAAATAAAACTTCCCCTTAAAAAGAAATATCGCTTAGTGAAGTGGCAATTGGCACCATGATTTTTCAAGCAGCGTAGCACAAATTGTCAAAGAGGATATTTGTGGGTCGCAAATGTTAGTTTCTGGTTAGCATTAATACCAATCCCCCAAAAAATTCCTATAGCCAGGTCCCAATCTTATTTGAACAAGATGATTTAGATATTTTATTGATAGCGACATTTCAATGAAATGCACCGACGTTTTTCCAGCGTTTATATAACGTTTTTTTTGCTAATAATTCCTACCAATTCTTGTCTGGAAAACCTTAACAGATTCTTTTCCTGCTGGTATTTATGGTGTTGCCGGATTGGCAATCTCTGGCGGGCTGATTTGGTCCGCGTACCGCCATTTGGTGAACCCCCGAGAAGGCTGATTGTGTAGGTTTGAACATATTTCGCGAGATAGAACAAAAAACAACTTACAATATGAGGGGGATCCAGCTTCCAGCGTGTAATTTAGCGCAAAACTTTTGAATATTTATTAGCTCACATTTCTCGGTTGGCAGTTAGTGGAGCATGTATTTGATATCAATGTCAAGCGCGTGCTGAACAGGCATATTCGGAGGCAGTGGGCATTTACGAACTCCTCGCTATATATTTAAGTTGAGGGGTGTGTTGTGGGGGGGGGGGGGGAAGGGTCGCAACGATTAATCAAAGAACAATTGTCCATACAGTCTACTTTTCGATTTCACGAGAATACCTTGTTTAATTCTGAATATGACAATATTTTTGACCCTCTAGAAAAAAAAATCCTGAAAATGTCGTACCACTATTCGAAATATCTACACCTGAATGACATTCGATTTAGTCGATGCCCTTCGCTCAAATGTCGCCTATGTGATCAACCGATCCAACGAATACTATGACCATAATTTCATATTCAATCCATAGCATTTTTGTTCTTAGGCTAATTTCCTTCCCCCTTTCAACCCGATCAATGACCCAAAATCCTGTGTATCACCATGCGCATGAAATAAACGATAATAACTGCATGACCAATATCATAGTTTTCTAACCAATCTTTAATGAAACTTTAGAAGCGTCAATTAGGCTAACAGCTTCCCATTTTCCCTATTATTCCCTCTTTGGCCTTAAATTCCCGAACTTCACATTTACCATACGTCAATGAGAATACTGACCAAGTATTGTAGTAATCCAACCAAATCATTGGAAACCAGAAAGCCAAAAGGCTTATTGATCCTTGACTCTTCCTGACGACCTATAACCAGACACAAGGAAATGGGAGATTGTACTAGCACATTATGGTCAACATAACGCGACAAATTTTCCCACAATTGGCCTAAAATGTTGACTTTTTACAAATTTTAATTTCTGACCAATATCACCCCGACCCAAATCAATAACAATATGGTTCCTGTTACTCCCCATAAGACAGCCTATAGACCCAACTTTCAACTTGAACGGATCGGACCAAACCATTCTGGATTATCGTGTTTAAAAGGTTTACAGACTTGACCTCTGTGTGAACCTTCAGATGACCTCTGACTTGACCGCTAAAACCTCTGGTCATATACTCATCCTGGGTAACACACAGATCAAGTATGAGCTCAATTCATCCAGGTGGGTTCGAGTTAGGGTGTTTCAAACCAAATTGGCAAAATTCTTGACTTTTCACATTTTCTATTTGCCAAAAACAATAGGGTTCTTGTACTTCCCCATAAGAAGCTATACACCAAATTTCAACTTAATCGGGACCAACCATTCTGGACTTTTCGTGTTTACAAAGTTTTCAGACTTGGACGCTCTGGTGACCGCAGATGACCTCTGACCCGACCCAAAACAAGAGGTCATGGTCTCATCATGGGGAACACACCTACCAAGTAGGCCTGATCTGCTCATATACCTGATCAAGTTATCGTGTTTACAAAAACTGGGCGTCACCACAAACACACACACGACATGACTGCATATAATTCCTCTGACTTCGTCCAGTCAGCACAAGTCAAAAAGCATTCTGCACTTACAGTACTACCAACCAGAAATCGGTATGTAGACACGTCGAGCAAGTCGTTTGGGTGGAACCTGCTAAAGCTTTCGTTCCATGAATCGGTAATACGACCTCTTTCTGTTGGTATTCCCTCAGAGGCCGCTGAATGCATTGTTTCACAGAGAAGAATGGCAGAGTTGGTCTGAGTGATGCTTGAAAGCAAACACCCGGGTTCAGATTCCAACAGTCACACACGATTTGTTCTTGGTGGTCGAACTCCTTCAGTCACGATGGGCATCATGGGCGAGGTCCTTGGTCTTCACTTCATGGTTTCGCAGTAATTCAGTGGATCTGTGCAGGAGTTCCTGGGGTTCGTCTCGAGATAAATTGCTAAATATATTGATGTAAGCCTCGTCATCAGCTGTGAGCCGTCGCGTTGGGCATGAAATCTCCCGCTCTCCGGGTACCGCGAAAG